>KZ452037.1:5869764-5958813 GCA_002786265.1 Apostasia shenzhenica | reverse complement strand
AAAATTGTGCCAATTATAGAGGAATTAAATTAATGAGTCATACTTTAAAACTTTGATTTTTGTTTTTAAACCAATCTTTATAACAAATCTTCTTCTCCTTAATTTTTTCTTGTACATCATCTTTCCACCACCAAGTATTTTTATTATTTGAAATCATTCCTTTGGATTCTCCCAGCACATCATTTGCCACCTTACGGATACAGTTAGCAACTCAGGGGCCATAGAAACAGAAATACAAAAACTTGAGGCAGTTTGGTTAATAACTCAGGGGCCAAGGCCCAAGTCCACTCGCTCTCATTCTACCTTCCGCACTTTACCCGGCTCGTGAGTCGTGAGATCGCCGGAGATGGAGGGCCCCGCCGCGGCCTCTTCTTCATCTATATTCGGCGCGGTGGTCCTTGGTTTCCTCTGCCTCTTCGTGGGACCGAGCTTGGCGGCCGAGGATCCCCCTGCCAACGATGGATTGTGCGCTCTGATTCTGCAACCGCTAGGCTATCCCTGCGTTGAATACACTGTAAGCTTCTCCGCTCCTTCATGTTTGTGTCTCCTCTATTTGACAGATTCACAACATCTGTTGGAAATTTGGAGTAATTGTATACCGAATGCTACTAGGAAAATGAAAAAGGACCTAAGGAGGTGAGTCTTCATTGTTGTAGGCTGTTATTGGATTTCTTTTTCCTGATTTTGTATATGAGATTGCCAACTAAGTCGATGAATTTTGAACTGGAAGTATGCATCTTAGAAATTTATGTTGGGGAAGTGCTAGGGATGTTCCCATAAAGCTCCTCTCTTAGGCAAAATCCTCTCCAGATCACATAAAAGGACACAAACGTGGATAAAATAATTCAGGCGTACCATGACCCATACTTGAAAGCATCATTTGTCACCATTGTATTTGAGTATAAATAACAGAAAAGTGCTAGAAGGGTTCCTTTCAACAACTACAAATCCCCTTCTCTTGAAGAAGAACATCGCATTCGCCATCCGGTTACCTCCCTTCCACCATTCTTTCTAACCACAACATCCATAGAGCAAAACACAACCTATTGTAATCTTTTCCTTTCCTCAATTGTAACTACAACCTTTTGTACCCTAAAGTTGAAAATTTTTGTCAAAATTGATGTTGTTAGAGGAATTTCAGCATTTACTACAAGGTCATCCAACTTGAGAATGAAGCATTGCAACATAAAAAATATTTGAACCAATTGGCAGTTGATAGTTTTTTTTTTGATGAAACTGGTAGTTGATAGTTGAGATAGGCTGATTATGAAGAAGATTCTCTACATTACTGTGTGGTGAAGCTTCTATAGAAAGAGTAGTCTCTGATTTCTACTTTAAGCTTGTAAATGCTTATCAGTAAGCTAGAATAAACTGTTGGTATTTTTTCCCTTGACTCTTGCCACTATATGATAAAAACACCGATTATTGAAACTGCAATAATACTCTCACATGCAGGTTGAGACAAAAGATGGCTATCTGTTAACTCTTCAACGTGTCTTACATGGGAAAGTTGCATCAAGAGAATACCATGGTCTTCCAGTTTTCCTTCAACATGGGCTCTTTCAGGTTTATCTGATTTAAATCCATCTTTCAATTGTTTGTTTCCTAATTTATGATTGAGATGGTGATGTCTAAGGTATTCATAAATCTATTTCTCCATGATCTCAATATCTATTTGTACAACACACAGGGAGGTGATACATGGTTTCTGAACTCTGTTGAAGAATCACTTGGCTTCGTCCTTGCAGATCTAGGTTTTGATGTGTGGGTTGGAAATGTACGTGGCACACGTTGGAGTCACGGGCACATCACATTATCTGAACATGACCATGTTTGTATATTTCTTTATGTAGCCTCATGCTTTTTCTTGATTTGATTTCTTTGATTTGCATTCCTGTATATATGCATAATTTTCTGACAATGGTTTATGGTATCTTGCAGGCTTTTTGGGATTGGAGTTGGCAGGATCTGGCCATGTATGACTTGTCAGCTATGTTAAAATATGTCTATAATGAAACAAATTCTAAAGTTCTCTACATCGGCCATTCTCAGGTACTCCTGAAAGATTTCTTTGACTCAGTTATATCAGCATCTTAAAAATTTGGCAGAAAATGCTTGTATTTCTTTTGATGGGTAGGGGACTATCATGGCATTAGCTGCCTTTACCATGAAAGATACGGTTGAAATGGTTGAAGCTGCTGCACTTCTTTGCCCCATATCTTACCTCGCTCATATCAGTTCAAAGTTTGTCCTTAGAGCAGTTAGCATGCATCTTGATCAGGTAATCAAAAACTGTGAATGAAATGAAGAACTTCCAAGGTATAGTTTCTGATTTCTTTATCCCAGCCTTCCTCCAGATGCTTCTTTCTCTTGGCATTCATCAACTTAATTTCCGAAGGTTTGTTATACAATTTCATATTGGGAATTCCACCTTTTAAATTGTAATCTCAAGAGGTTTTTCCATGAATTCTTCCCAGTAACATAGGTGTTGAAATACTTGATTCCTTATGCGATGGGTTTGTGGATTGTGGCAATCTGCTCCGTTCAATAACAGGTAATTAAAGACAGTCTTAGTATTGATGTGTATCCATGGCTTCTAGCTCAAGGCTGTTTTCATTTCTTTGTTAGGTAGAATACTAGAATACCATGAAAACAAAGGAAGCGTAAATGTGCTCTCATCCTCGTTGTTGTTCAAATTTAGCTACTTTGGAACAAAATTTATACCATTAACCATTGTAAAAGTTTAAGTGTTTATTTTGATTCCTTTTATTCCACAACCTTGATTTCTTTCTGTGATTTACTTCAGGTGATAATTGCTGTTTCAATGCATCTCGTGTGGACTATTATCTACAATATGAACCCCATCCATCGTCGACAAAAAATCTGCACCATCTTTTCCAGAGTATGCTTTTGAGTTCTCTTAAGATGGATATGCTAGTGTTTTGCTCATTGATATAACAAGATTCTAATAAAATACATAATACGTCTTCCTGACATATCTTCCATCTTCCAGTTTTATGGACTTTGGAATCTTTAGTAACTGCTGCTTGTGTTGAAGTGTCACCTATAGTTAGTCGTACTAAACTAAAGCAAGATTGTAAGATCATTGTGATGCAAACATCAAAGCATATTCAGGGTTCAAGAGCAAAAGGACTAAAAAAGCACTATTAATCTCGTCGGAATGCCATCACATTGCTATCTTAATTCATTACCATTTTAAGGTCATTGGGGATATTTATGTTCGTAATAGCACAAAAGGTAAAATGAAGATTCTTGATTCCAAACTGTTTCATTTGTTATCCGTATAATTTTTTTTTTTTTTTTTTTTGATAGTAGAACCCATGGAATGATTGGTTTTGCGCCACATAGAGCTAAATATTCACTATAATTTTGGCTTTGCTACTGAAGTGATTTATTTTGTCACACTTCCCAGCTGAGGTGCTTCTATGAAAAACAGTAGTTTGCTTTATAATCATTTCCCGATATCATTCTCTGACACATTGTCGTAGGCCTCTGTTTCTCTCTCAGGGGGGAGCTGTCATCGATTGTTTGCTTCTTAGTTCTTTACTTCTCTTCATGCTGTTCTTTTGACGGAATCACAATTGCTTGAAATTGCCAGTCACGTCTCTTTCCTTGAATCCATTAACTTACTATAATGTTTCAGTTTTGAATATAGGCTTGTAAGTTGATTGCTGCATGCTAAAATTTTGACATTTAAATATGTTTTCTTTGTTGAACACGCAACTTATGATAGTTTCTCTTTTCCATTATTTTCCAATAATGAAACTACGGAGATCATCATTAATTTGGTTTAATAATGCAGTTACAAAATTTTGAAAATGTGATTGGAATATTTGCATATGTATAGTTTCTTCTCTGACCTCATGATCATCCGCCTTGTGCTAAACCTCGTGTTCAGGCTTAAATTCAAATTCTCCCCTTATAGTCATTCATTTCGACAATATTTGTCTGAAAGAATCATTCATCACTTATAACTTGATGAGTTTTCCAAGTTGGATATAGGTTCTCGCCCAAACTAACAGATAGTCCGCAACTTGACTCAACCTGGCTTAATTGTAGCCTTGTATCCATTCTTCTTCTGAAAGCAGGTTTCTTTTATATCAGTGATCAGGAAAGGCACATTTGCGAAGTATGATTACGGCTGGTGGGGGAACCTCAAGCATTATCACCGTTTGAGTCCCCCGGCATTTGATCTAGCAGACATACCTGAGTCGCTGCCGCTGTGGATGGGCTATGGAGGCAATGATGCATTAGCTGATGTCACCGATATCAATCGCACAATAAATGAATTAAGATCGAAGCCTCAGCTATTGTTTATCAATTCATACGGTCACATCGATTTCATCTTGAGCCCAAATGCTAAGGATGATGTTTATGGTGATTTGATGAGGTTCCTCGGATCAGCTAAAGGATTTAGCAGCTATTAGGCATTGCAATGCTGTTTGCTTGTACAGTTTATTGGTGGCTTGAAGCTTCAAAAAACCAGCTCAGATGTGTTCATAAAGCTGAATTTTCTTGGAGGAATGCAACATATTTTGTTTACAGAAAGTGATGATGCTGGTGAGCTTTTACAGTAAGTGGAGAGTAAAAGGAATATGTGTATATGCCAATAAGAACACATGATTGATGCTTGAATATATGAATGACCTTGAATGTAATGAAGGGTGTAAAGCTGCTTGAATATAAGAACACATGATTTTTTTATTTTTTTTATCAAAAAAAAAAAAAAGCTGTTTGAAGTTGGTCCTCGGAACTAAGCCGGTGTTTAATTTAATGTTATATCGATATTATGTTACATTATTTAAAAATATTGATTATTTAGTCTGATATTGTGTTTATTATTTTATTATATAAAAAAAATTATAAGATTGTATTCTAAGATGCTGGATTAATTTTTTATTATCATTTTTTTTGGTGTTGAATTAAATAAATAATAGTTTAGAAATAAAATAAACTTCTAAATAATATTAACATTCAATTATATACATGCATGAGAATGTCTTTGTGTTTTATTCTGATTTTCTTACTCTTCAATGTTTTTTTTTCCAAAAAAAAAAGTTTGCCTTTTGCATTGCCATGCACTTTTATCTTATACTTTACATTCTACAATATTTTATTTTTTTAAAAATATATCTAGAACATATATATATATATATATATATATATATATATATATATATATAAAGATGTGCATGCCAATTTGTATTTCTATTTTGTTGTAGGTAATTCTATATGATTACACAAGTATTATGTTACAATGGTCATCTTGCTTTATATTGGGATCGTATTTTTTCATAATTTGTGTTGTGGAGATTATTTTGCATGATTGCATTGCCATAAAAAATATGGCACCTATTTGTATATCAAAAAATCACTAATATAATTTTGCACTGCATGGCTCGTTACTATTTAAGTAGAAATAATAAATAAATATGATACTTAAGATTATATAAAAATGAGAATAATTATTTAGTTCGATCAGCCAACAGGGCCATCATGGAATGATGGGCCTCACCTGGTGTCCATTTGGCCAGCCGAAATCTAATAATTTTTAATAAAAATGATAAATTTTTTAAGTGGTTCCTACATTCCAATGTAGCTAATAGATTGTAGCTAAATTTTATATGCCAAGTATTATATGTAGATTTTCTGACCAGAATATATGTGAAAATTTTATTTCATTTTGCTAACTAAATGTTTGATTGGCCAATGAATGCGTGCCACATCAGCATTGAGCAGGCCTTAGTGCTGATGTGGTGTCCCCTATTGGCATTCGGATGGTCGAGTAAAATAATTACTCTATGCATAGAGACCTTTGAATTTATGTTTACTATTTCAATATTTTGCAAATAAGATTAATATTATTTAGGAGGAATAAACCAAAAATACAATCTCCAGAAAATGTAAGGAAGGATTCGATACTCATTATATATTCGAACTAATTTATAAAGAAGTAGAAACATTAAGACCAAAATATAATTGTTGCTATTTTTATTTTTTTAAATTCAGCTGGCCATCCTATTTGATTTTTATTTTTTAAGGAAAAATTGTAATTTAGTCCCCAACTTTTATATTCTTATTAATTGATCTAACAATATTTATTTTAGGTCCAAATTCATTCATTTGAGTCCAAATTAACTCGAAATTTTAAATCCCAAATTACATTCTGGATGTCATAATTCTCCCCATCTTTAGAAATTTAGTCCCCGAAATTTACATAAATAATTTCACCAATTTCATTATACATTCGAACTGTTTTGTAAGGAGGTAGAAATGTTGAGACCAAAATGTAATTATTGCTATTTTTATGAGTTTTTAAATTAAGTTGCCATCCCTATCTGATTTTTATTTTTTTAAGAAAAGCTTATAATTTAGGCTCCCAACTTTAATATTCTTATAAACTGATCCAAAAATATTTATTTTAGATCTAAATTCATTCATTTGGGTCCAAATCAACTCGAAATTTTAAATCTCAAATTAAATTCTAGATGTCACAATTCTCCCCACCTTAGAAATTGTCCCCAAAATTTACATAAATAATTTCACGAATTTCATTATACATTCAAACTAATTTATAAGAAGTTGAAAATATTGAGACCAAAATATAATTATCGCTATTTTTTTGTGAGTTTTTAAATTCAGCTGACCAAATATACTTATTTTAGGTCCAAATTTATTTATTTTAGGTCTAAATCAACTTGAAATTTTAAATTTTAAATTAAATTCTAGATGTCACAATTCTCCCCAACTTTAAAAATTTTATCCCTGAAATTTACATAAATAATTTCACGAATTTATTATACATTCGAACTGATTTGTAAGCAGGTGAAAATGTTGAGGCCAAAATATAATTTTTGCTGTTTTCGTGATTTTTTAAAGTCAGATGCCCATCTCTGATTTTTAAATTTTTTAAGGATAAATTATAATTTAGTCTCTTCACTTTTATATCCTTATAAATTAGTCCAAAAAAATATTTTATGTCCTACTTTATTCATTTTAGATTCAAATTAACTCTAAATTTTAAAGTCCAAATTAAATTCTGGATGTCACAAATTTTCTCATCTTTAGAAATTTTGTCCTGTAATTTATATAAATAATTTCAAGAATTTTATTATACATTTAAATTGATTTGTAAGGAGGTAAAAAAGTTAAGACTAAAATATAATTATTGCTATTTTTTGAATTTTTAAGTTTAAAAAATACAGATAAGACATTCTTTTTTCCCCTATTTAACTCATACTTTTATCAATAGATATAGATATAGATGTGCGGCTTGAAAGCTGTATTCTCTCTCGTGTTGGCCGTCTCTTTTGTGAGCTCTCTTCGCTTCGTTTGGCTTACGATGTCAGACGCCTTTAGTTAAAAAATGTTATCAAAAAAATCATTCGGCTTAACAATTCAGCATTTGACAGATTTACATACATGCCCCTTAATTCATCTTGAATTATATATTAAATCTCTTATTTTTTAATTTTACAACTCCACCCCTTAAATTTTCTAATAACGAAAATTAATAGAATACATATAATTTCAAATATATTTATAATATTTTGTATATACATATTTGGTAATAAGTATCCAAATAATTATAATCAGCAAAAAGAATCTTTTAAAAATCTTAAGAAAGGTCTAAATATGTTATTTTTGGATGATTTATGAGGTGAAATTGTAAAATTAAAAAATAAAGAATTTAATATGTAATTTAAGATGAATTAAAATGTGTGTATGTAATTTTATGCCTTAAATTTGAATAATTGAACAAAAATGTTATTTCAGAGACAAATGCTGAGGCACAGCGTGGCCTGGCAGGGCCGCATCCCCCGCTGTAGCAAATTGAGAACCAGCGTCAGTGTAACGGAGTTCCTGTTTGATGGCAACATCAAAATTAAAATTAAAATATTATTAATTTTAAAATAATAATAATAATAATAAATAAATAAATTTTTATTATATTCTATTAAAATTTTAATATAAAAAATATTATTTTATTTTATATGCTTAATTATTTCAATAAAATTATTAATTTTGTTTTACATCATAACAGATCAAAAGTCTTATATGTAGCACTCATTTAGTTTGAACTTTTTTTTAACAAAAAAATAATAATATTTTTTAAATTTAATGAGAAAAAAAAATTTATTTTAATATTTAAAAGTATGTAAAATATGAAATACTTTTAATTATAATATTCATATTTGTGTTGAATGTGAAATAAAATTAATTTTCATATTTAAAATTTGTGTTGGGTAAAAAAAATCGAACCAAACGAGATCATAAAGTATAAATTTAGTCAAAATAAAAATATTTATAATGAGGATATGACAATTAATAATTATGTTCTGATTGAAAATTTAGATATTTATGGTAATTTTAAATTATTATTATTTTTTATTTTTAATATTATTATAATAAAAAATAAAAGTAAATTAAATGTCAATCTAATCCTGCTTTATTATAATTAGGGTGACATATATCTATTTATCACACAATTTTCAATGATATTTAGATGTTATTTTTTATAATATTATTTAAATATATTATTAATTTAAATAACTAATTTATTTAAATAATTAATTAATATAACATTGCAATAACGCCTCATTAGTGAACTCAAGGATGCGTTTCTCCAGCAAGGCAATGAGATATTTTTATGGAGAGAATTACATATATATCCCTTAAATCATCTTGAATTATATATTAAACTCCAAAATTTTTAATTTTACAACTTAACCCCCTAAATCATCCAAAAATAACATATTTAGGTCTTTTTCAAGATTTTTAAAGAATATTTTTTGCTGATTTATAATTATTTGAATGATTATTATCAATAATATGTATATATAAATATTATAAATATATTTACAAATACATGTATTCTACTAGTTTTTATTTTTGGATGATTTAAAGGATTAAGTTGTAAAATTAAAAAATGAGGAATTTAATATGTAATTTAAGATGATTTAAGGAGTATGTATGTAAATGTCTCATTTTTATTTTAGATTTGTGAAATTTTTAAATTAAAATTATTCTATTTTGATGGAAGTGTGAACTACAGTTAGTTTTAATGTAAAAATTAATGAAGAATTTGAAATGTTAATGTTAGTATAATATTAAAATTCATTTATTATGTAATTAATGAATAAGATTAAAGGGGTGTTTGGTTCAGTGTTATCTCAAATGTTATGTTATGTTATTTTTAAAAAGTAATTGTTTGATTTAATGACATCTTTAAATAATATTATAATTAATTACAAAAATATCGTTACACGCTGATATCTAAATGTCATCCCAAATCGGGCGACATCTCAAGATAATACTGTCAATTTGTCATTATAATATCAATAATTTTCAACTAAATAAAAATAATTTAGATAGCATTGATATTTTTTAATATCATAACATTGAACCAAATAAATATCTATTGATGAATAATAATGACATTTAGATAACATAATATCTAAATAATATTGACATTGAGATAACACTGAACCAAATGCCTCCTAACTTTAATTCAGGTTGAAGATAATAAAAACGTGTTGGATTATCCGATCATTTTGATTATGAATTATTTGATAACTCAAAATTGGATACATATTTAAAATATAAAATGATTGTGAATGCTAACCATAATAAGTTTATAATTAGAAATCAATAACCTTCATTTTTTAATGGAGAAATCATTAACAATGAGCTAATAAAAATCTATTATATCCTTCTGTTTCTAGATAAATTTTATTAGATTTGGCCGATTAATATTTAGGCATCACATTAGCAATAACACATAGTACTGATATATTGGGCCCCTATTTGCTAGCTGAACGATTCGACCGATTGAATTCAATAATTACCCATTTTAAAAATACATGTTTACTAATAATGTTTTTTTAATGTCAAAATATTATGTTTTGAAATAAAAATAATTGTTCAAAACAAAAAAAATTGGTTTAAAAGCTTTTGTCATATCATTCGAAAAACATCTCATTTGATTGATTTTAAATAACCAGATATTAATAGTTTTACAAATCATTCAATACATTTTGAATTTAGAAATTTGCATACTTGTCATTTAAAATTTTAAATATCAGATTTTTTTTAAAAGAACATATTATCTCATAATTTAAATTTAATAAATAAAATAGCATGTCAATAATATTTAAAATTTTTAGTAATATATGGGAAAACATAGTTTAAATTTTTATAAATTTTTTAAAGATTTTATGCTGTATTATTAACTCCATTAAAGCAGAATTAGATAAAATTAAATTAAATTAAATTAAATTAATGTTTTAGTTTAAAATTTATGTAAAATACAAAATAAAGCTAGTTCTCATTTCAAAATTTTTATAACATATGAAATGAAATTAAATTTAAAATATGTGAATATGTGAAATAAAATTATTTTTATTTTAAAATGTATATAAAATATTAAATGTAAATATTTAAATTTTTGTTAAATACTCCGTATGATAAAATTTAAGAAGATAAAAAGGGTTTACTCTTGTTAACAGAAATTTAACTTGAGTTAAAGTACATATGACCAGAAATAAAACATAATTTCAATGCTTAAATATTTAAGTAAATTCGTAAAAATAAAATGTGTTATTTAAAATTTTCCAGTCTATTTTCATATTAATTATTTTAATAAATTTTATTAAATTTGATCATTAAATTTGTATTTTAAAATATTTTAAATATTTATTTAAGTTTTAAAAATATATTTAAATATTTTTTATTAACTGTCTGCAAGACAAACTATGACGCATTAATGTACTAGGAGGATGCACGGCTCATTCAATTTGAGTTTTTTCTTAGTGACAAAAAAAATATATTTATTTTTTTACATATTATGAGAAAAAATTATTTTAATAATATATGATAAAATTAATTCTAAAATTAATATTGATATTAAAAATGAAATAAAATTAATTTTTACAATTAAATAAAATTAACATATCATTAGATTATTCATATCATTAATTTTAATAAATTTATCAATCGAATTACATTTAGATCAACTTAATAGAATCGAGTCAATTTGGGGCACAATACGAAACCATCTCAATACTAATTTGAAGTACAATAAAAAGAAGATACAAACGTGTAATAAATATATTTCCGAAATTATTCAAAGACAGAAAACAAAATGAAACGCATGATTATTTGGATCAAAATTCACAGTCGAGGTGGGGAAGAACTCGCATCCACTAATAGAAATATCTCTTGCATCATATCCTGAAAATAACTATACAACTGTTTAGCACGAGTACTAAAATTAGAATCAAAATAATACTAATTTAAAAAATAATAATAGTAAGAAACAATTTTTATAATATACTACTTAAATTTTAATATAAAAAATATTATTTTATTTGACACACAATTATTTTTAATAAAATTTTTCAATTTTATTTCAAATCATAAACTAAAATACTCGAATATAAAGTTATTTATGATGAAATTGCATCCCAAAAAATAGTTTCACAAATTTGTAGCAGACTAAGTTTGAAATAGTGCTTATTTCAGAAACACTGGTATACGTTTTAATCGAATTCTTCAACATAAAAAATGAAACAACTAAAACTTTACTACATGAATCTAATGCTGAAGAAAATAATAATATTATATTAATGATATAAACGTAAATTTAATTAAAATAGAAGTATTTATATGGAAGAAGTAACTGATAGTCAAGTTATAGAATTAGTAACTAATTTGGATGTAATATTATGCTAAATATTGATCTATAAAATAAAATTATATAAATAAAATAAGTATTATAGAAATAAAAATAAAATATAAATAAGAACACTACTGAAAAGGTTAGAATAGTCTTAATTAAGGATAAGCTCAGAGAGTCAATTTAAACGTTTTGAGTTATTAGCATTTAACAGTTGTGCTTTCGAAATGAAATCCGTCAGTGCATCACAAATCACATACACCGTAGAGACCGAAGGCTGAATTGCTGAACTCTTAAGTGAGGTTAGGGTTTCTTTATCGTGAGGGTCGGCTTAGCGAGGAACGCGAATCAACGAGGGTTTGCTATACTTCTACTATTTAGTTTTAACTGAACTAAGCTGAATAGATCGAAATTTATTTGGTTAGTCCGATTTACCGTTTATAATTTTTTTTGGTTTAATTTCTTAAAATTTAAAATCAAAATAAATTTTTTATTTTCGCCAAACTAATAGAATGTACACCTCTAAACAATAATGATATCGTACCTGTACCTCAATAGCATGAATAACAAAGTAACGACAATAGTGTAACATAAAGAACAAAAAAATCAGTAAAAGAATTTAAGTCCTAATGCCTTTCTATTAAATGCTAAAACTCATAACTAAATTAGTCATAATTATTTTTTAAAAAATAAAATAATTTAATTAATTTTATTTAATATTTTTATAATTAATTAACTTTATTTTTTATCGTATATATACCTCAAAAAAAATCTATATTTTTTTTTATAAAAAATTAAAAAAAATAACTATGATTAATTTAGGTACCAACTAAATAGAGACAAAGTGATCAACTTAGAAAATGATTCAGTTTTGATTAAGAGAAAACAACTTATCTATCAATTAGATGAGCTACCACAACAAACTCTTGAGAAAAAAAAACTCATTTATTTGAGTTTGCAAGTACAAACTAATCGCATTTAAAAAAATGAATAAATAAAGAATAAGAACTTTCACACAGAGAAAAATGATTGTCTAATAATTAATAAATAAAAATATATGCAGGTGCAAGATTTTTCTTTCAATAAAAATGAAAAAAGCACAAAAAACAAAAGCTAAAGTACAATAACAATCAAGCTTTAATCATACTAGGTGGGATCAGCTACATGAATTCTTTATTTTCATTACGCTCTATCAATTACTAAATTCTTATCTAAGTCTAAGTAACTAAAATCAGTCCTAACCATTTAAGCTGACTTTCTCTAAGCATATCTTCAATTGGTGCAACACCAACTTTCTTTCGGATATACTCATTTCTCATTATATCCTTTCGTGTATATCCACACATCTAACTTAGTATCCTCATTTCTGCAATATTTATTTTATTTATATATTTCCTCTTTATAAGCCAATATTCGATATCATTCAGCAAAAAATAAAAAACTAAAACTAAAGGAAAAAAAAAAACTATATTACCTTCAATGACAGAAGCCTTCTTACACTGTCATCCAATTCAAATGCTGAATCTTCTGATAACAGAATTTGAATTTAGTAACGGTGATTTCCTAACTTTCGTTGCTTGCTCAAAATATAAAGGTCTACGCCTGGTTCAATGCCAACTGGCTCTCTACTTCTCTTTTTCCATTTAAAATTTTTATTAAAAATATAAAAATAATTTTACATCACATTTCACATAAATACTAATATTGAAACATCATATTATTCACGGTCTCCAATAAATTAATTAATTTTATTTTATATCTAACATAATGTTTAACTTATTCTATTTTATTTTTCATCATACTTTTTAAATAATTTAATTTTACATCATAATATTAATATTAATATTAATATTAAAATAAAATAATTATTTAAAAATATAATCGGCATTCGTCCGGCTCCTGAGTCCTGATTTTTTTATTTACGCTTTGCAGGTTTTACGTAGGGATTGGTTCGGTTCCGCTGGTATGATAGATGAATTTCTCCTAATCAGACAATTAATTATTAGGATGAATTATTTAAACAAATGCATATGCTATAAATTAATCAGCTAAACTCTCCAATTCCCATCGATCATCAATGGAGTTCAACACAACTCTGATCTTCTTGCTCCTCACCACGATCACCTTCTTCCTCTTGCCGCTCGCAATGCATCGCCGGAAGAAATCCGGCAACCTCCCGCCGTCTCCTTCAATGACGCTTCCCATCATAGGCAACCTCCACCAGCTTGGGCCCCTCCCTCACCGAGCGCTTGCCTCGCTCTCCACAAAGCACGGGCCCCTCATCCAAATCCGCCTCGGCTCATTCCCCGCCGTCGTAGTCTCCTCCGCAGAGATGGCCGAGGAAGTGATGAAGACCCAAGACCTCAACTTCGCCACCAGGCCGCGATCCAGCATAGCGGACCTGATCCTCTACGGCTCACGTGATATCGCCTTCTCGCCCTACGGAGAGCACTGGAGACGAATGAGGAAGATCTGCGTCCTCCACCTGCTCAGCAACAAAAGGGTGCAGGAATTTCGCTCGGTGCGGGAGGAGGAGGTGTCCCTGCTTCTATCAAACATCCGGCGGGCTTCACCGTCACCGGTGAACTTGAGCGGGATGCTCAGGAATCTATTATTCGACGTTATATCGAGGTTATCTTTCGGGAAGAAGCTCTCCGAGGAGGAGGGGGCAACCGAGATGATCTTAGAGTCGAGCATGTTGCTGGCAGCTTTTCCTATGAAGGATTTCATCCCATGGCTCGGTTGGGTGGACGAGCTCAGGGGGTTGAATCAGAGAGTGAGGAAGGCTTCTGCGTATTTTGATGCGTTTTTTGATCCAATACTGGATAAACATACACATTCTGCCATGGGATCAGTCAAGCAACAAGCTGTCAACCTAATTGATGTTTTGATGTCACTCAAGGAGGAGGAGGAGGAGGAGGATGCTGATCTTGCCACATTAGATAGAGACTGCATCAAGGCATTTATTTGGGTAAAGATAAAAAAAAAGTTTTGACATGTTTCAGATATACACAGCATTTTCTTCCCTCCTTGTTCGTGTTTGTTAAATCCCATACATATTTGTGTGGGATTTACCTAAGCGTATTCTTTCGAAGGGCCCTAGAGGACGAGATATTGTCTACTTTTGCTGTGGCTGTAGTCTCATGGTTTTGCCTCCTAAAAGGCATCTCAATATCCTAAAATCACGCTCTTTTTTTTTATTTGGGATAATTTATCCTGCCTCTCTCGTCAAACCTACAAGCTTGCTATGTTCCGCTCCTTGCACCAGTGATTTTTTTTCTCTTGAGACATCATCTAGTCATTATTTTTTGCTGACTTCGGCTATTTGTCGTCACACTTGATCAGCTACATGCTGCTTATAATGTCTTCTTTACTCTTACAACAGGATATGCTTTCTGGTGGAACGGACACGACATCCGCAGCATTGGTATGGGCCATGGCAAACCTCATTAAGCATCCAGCTTCCATGAGAAGAGCACAAGCAGAGGTAAGAAGAGTTGTCGGATTCAACTCCACGGTGGCGGAAGAAGACATCAGTGAAATGAAGTATCTCGATGCAGTCATTAAGGAAACACTCAGGCTATACCCTTCTGTTCCTCTATTGCTTCCTCGAGAGGCAATGAAGGACACCAAACTAAATGGCTATGATATTCCAGCAGGAACTAGAGTGTTAGTGAATGCATGGAAAATAGGAAGGGACAACAAGTACTGGGACAAGCCTGAAGAGTTCTATCCAGAGAGATTCCTCGATAAATCTTTTGATTTTAGAGGGCAAGACTTCCAGTATATACCATTTGGTGCTGGCAGAAGGGGCTGCCCAGGGATAACCTTCGGAACAATTATGATCCAATACGTGCTTGCGAATCTACTGCATGATTTTGATTGGGAGATACCGAAGGAGATGCACAATCAAGTCCTTGATATGACAGAGATATCAACAATTGAGCTTCACAAGAAAACTGGCCTTGTCCTGAATGCAAAGCCCTACTCCTCTTCTTTTTCCTCAATATGATTTCAATGAAATTACAATATGCTCCAGCCCATGATAGAAAATTACTATTATGATGGATGTAGACTTCTTGGGAAAAAAAAAGGACCAGTTATTGATGAAATCTCATTATGGATAACACCAAGAATGACAAACTTTCAACAGTTGAGACATTCTGTGCGAATGAATTTTCTACATACCCACCTAATTATATCATGAACTTATAATTTTCTATTTTAGTAATTAATGTAGTGTTACAATTATCATCCTTGAATCTGGGTAAATTCAGATTCTTGATGTATAACTGTAAATCTGAATGTATACTATCTGAATTCCGTAATCCAACTCTCATATCTGCTGCCAATAGAGGAGCAACGTCTTCAACCACAGCAATTTATCTGTATAGAGTTGGAATGCATGATTTAATCAACACCAAGCAGCAAAATCAATACCTCCGTGAAGCCGTTGTGCCGATCAGATCGACCAATTAATGGAAAATTTCTTGATGGCGTTGAACGCAGCTCATGAGCTCCGTCGACTTGGCGAATCAGGGTTTATTTTGTTGTTTCCATTAGGCAACCATTGAAGTGCACCAGTGGCCAATGCCATCATCACTTGAGCTGTCTCATGTCTCAGCATGTGAACAACATGCCTGACTAGCGATGCTGTCAAAGCAACTCTCCATAGAGCAAGGTGCAGAAAACCTTAGCACGTCTCATAGAGCTTGTCAGTCTGGAATCACAGACACTGCCCCAGATCTCACACAACAACAATTCCCATAACACGGCAAGGAACTTCTTTGAGATAACCACAGACATCCTTCAGATATTTCAGTAATTTGTGAATATTTGAAATAAATATGCAATAACAAACCAATTTCCCTTTAACAATCTGGTAACTAGTTAATGCAGCAAACCTTACAAGGTCCACAGCAGTATCTCCAAATGCGCAAGCTCCAACATGATCAACAGATGGTGTGACTCATTCTCGATGCATTTGTCAAAGCAACAGCCATAACCCATAATTCTGGTGGGGATGAATTATTTTCAAACAGAAAAGATCATCTGGTAAGCACAAGACTTTGAACATCATGGTCCTCCAAACTAATCAGGACCAACCTAATAAAAACATATGAACATGCAATGAATAATATGACAAGTGATTGTCTAGACGTCTTCAGGACTTATCTTCATTCAACTCCATGAAATTGACCTAGAGAGAAGATCTAGTAAAAAGAAAAACAAAAAATCAACGTGTTGGCTGGAGTGGAGGTGGTTGCATTGGTAACCATGGAAGTGGAGGATCAAGTAAAAAAAGAACATCCGTTCGTGGCTCAAGGGGGCGGTTGACCAGAAAAAAACGAGGCAACAAATCATAGGAAAAAACACACCCCGATAGAAATGGCGGCTGGCAGAATCTCTGAGTTGATCCGTTATCAAAGGCAAAGGGGAGCACTGAGAAGGTCGTGGTGTGGCTAAAAGCTTGAACAATATCTACTTGAGCATCGATGACATCATTGTCAAGGAGGTTGATGCAATCTAACAAGGTTGTCTTAGCCACAGGAAAAGAAGATATCGAACTGGAAGAAAGAAGCCTAGCAGGGAAGTCGCTGCTGGAGAAAGGGTGTGAGTGTGTCACAATCCAACCACCGTAATCCTTATTTATAATCCATTTGCACTCAGATTACGACTGATTAGGTCGTAATGAATTTTAATGAGAATTATAATACCTTATAAATAATCAAATTACATAGTTATATACCACTCAATAAATTACACATATATAAAATCACTTTTACACACTGAAAATATTTATCACATATATATATCACCAACAACTATGGAGAATATTCACACAAATTTCCCAAACAACTAGTTATCAAAATATATAGTAACACACACCATATAAATAACAAAATATATACGACAAAAACATCACTTTATTTTAATAAAATTTTTCTATACTATCTCACTCATGTACCTGTGATTGGTTTGCACCTATAAAAAAAGTCATTAGTTGACTCAGTAGGTGAATCTAGTCCAACATCTTTAATAAAATAGTCGCACACATCACAATAATATTAAAAATTTATTTGAATCTTTTATCACATTTCGGTCCGGTTTTTTAGTCAACCATAGCCACACCATCACATCCACGGTGACCCACACACAGTCACCGCGAGGTCATCACCTCAACTAAATAACCCTCCGTAGGTTATTACCAGATGTTATCGCACCTAAATCCACAAGAACCTCATCACAATAGGTGACTCACACACACTCACCTTTAGTGATCGTCATCACCCTAGGTAATCAAAAAATTACCACTGGATGTCGTCACGTCAATATCATCATCCAGCTCAAAACAGAGTGTGTATAATTACAAAGAGAAACAAATTAACTTTTCCTTCACACATAATATATATTAACTTCATTATATCAGTATTATATATTACAAAATTCAATATTAATTGATTGCACTTGTCATATAACTCAAATGAACTTAAAAATATGATAATTAATTTATCACAATCAACCACCACATATAAAAAAAAAGTCAAACAGTAAACAAATCACCTAGATATGAAGAACACATGATAATCACAGAGCACACAATATATAATTTAAAATATAATATTTTATCTTTGAAAATTTAATTTATAAACACATTAGAATAGGTTCACCTACCTCTTGGCTGTCTGTCAACTTATTTTCACGTGTACACTCTTAAAAATAAAAACACAAATAAATTAAATTTTATTTCTTTTAATTAATTTTAGCCTTTATATATATATTCACAGCTTTATAATTCTCTCTACACAAATATAATTTTTATTGAATCCATATTATGGGCTTTACTATAAATTTGTTCATTACCACTTATCGAAATCATATCTCATATTTAGCAAATCACCACTATATATATATATATATATATATTTTTTTTATATATATTTAAATATATAAAATAAATTTCTCACATTTTCTCCTCCTCTTCCTCCTTCTTCTTCTTCCTCCTTCAGGCTCACGACAGAGAAGCTTGCATAGGAAGGATTAAGCTCTCTGTTCTTATCCAAATTAATGGGACATTTGCATTTTGATGCCCTAATTTTCACCTTCCTATAAACATGTCCAAAATTATTACTCTTAAGTTCAATTTTTCTCATATAAAATTCATCTCAATTTTAGCAAATTTTACATCCTATTTTAAGTTACACTGAACTATAATAACTTTATTTATATTATAATTTCACATGTCAATTTTCTTCTAATTAATACATGCAATGCAACATTTAACTAAACATTAATATTAAACTTGAAATTAAAAACCTGAATATTACAGATCGCCTATGAAGGTAGCAATAACTTTGAGCAAAGTACTACTTTTAGAATTTTTCTGGCCTGCAATGCATTGCCAAATGTATTTTTAGGTCCAACATAGGGTCCTTTGCATCATGTAGTGGACAGGAGGTTGTCATTAGCAAGGGCGTGGACAACAAATTATAAATTAATAGCTCCACATTTATTTTCATTGTACTCTATCAAGTAACAACTTATTCATTATAATTTCTTGCATTTTGAACTTTCTATTTTTATATGGGCAAGATCTAATAATAAAATTTTCCTTACTGTAGCTTCTATTGACCAAAGATATATATGTTCAAATCATCTAAACCTACTCTCATTGCGCTTATCCTCAATCAAGGCTATTTTAACATTCTCATGGATGTACTCACTTTCTAATCGTAGCTATTCGTGTATATCAACTCATCCACCTTATCATTCTCATCTCTACAATACTTATTTCATTTTTATGTTTCTATTTTATAGGACAACACTCATTATATAACATCATTAATCTTTCAATTGCCCTATGAAATTTATCATTAAATTTGATTTAGATTTTCTATCACACAAAACACTAGATGCATTTCTTTACTTAATCTATTATGCTTGAATTCTGCTAATAACATCATCTATTTCATAATTATTCTGTATAATTGATCATAAATATCTAAATTACTCACCCTTCTTAATAACTTGATCACCAATTATTTC
This sequence comes from Apostasia shenzhenica, assembly GCA_002786265.1. NCBI lineage: Eukaryota > Viridiplantae > Streptophyta > Magnoliopsida > Asparagales > Orchidaceae > Apostasia > Apostasia shenzhenica. Next base: position 5,939,069 of record KZ452037.1, on the reverse strand, counting down.
CTTCCTAACATAAATGCTTCTCTCTTTAACTTAAATTTGTATGTATATATAAATTCAGAAAAAAAATATGATTAAAAAAATTCTAGAGAAAGACCCTCAGGACAAAAAGTTTTCTATTTTCTGGGACATAAATTTTTTTTTATATAAATAGGATCTCTGTGATTATTCATTCTAGAAAATTTCAGTCCTATCTGAGACTCATATGCTTTGAGTTCATACATGGAAAGACATGTTACACAATGTGATTATATTTTTAAGGAAATAAACCTTGAGCGCGAGACAAGGCACCCGCGTCTGCTAGTGGCGGCATCAGCAGAACCTCAGCAAACGGAGGAAAGCGGTGTCGGTGCTCGCAACAGAGGTAGAGAACGGACGGACGAGCGGCAGAGTAGGCGGCGTACGAGGGCGGAGTGCAGCCTGGAGCGCTATCGGCGGCAGCGAACGGAAGTGGAAGGGGCGTCGGTGAGGCAGAGGTGGCGGCGTCTGATGGCAGAGTGCGGCGTGGAGAAGAAACTCGCGAAGGAGGCAGCGACGGGGAAGCGGCGCAGCTAAGGAGACGGAAAGAAGAAGCGGCACGTAGGTTAGGTCCGTTAGGGCTTAGGGCAATTATGCGCAATTAAATATTTTTTAAATTCATTTAAAAGAAAAATTCCCACGATTGTATTTTATATTAAAATATAAGAACAATTAAAAGATCACGTATATTAATTATACTTTAAACTTTATTTTTAAATATTTTTATTAATTAAGTAAAAATTTAGACTTATTAATTTTTATTTATTAATATATAATTTGTTGTTAATTGTTAATATATAAAAATCTGTTCACCTAATTTTTCTTTGGGACAAGAATTTTTTCACCTAATTTGATGCGTTTCGCTTGCAGTGCAGTATAAAATACTTGGATGAAAGATTTCAGTCAAGTATTCCGATCGATTAAATTATATCAGTAATTACCAATTTCATTATAATTTTAGTCTAAAAATCAATATGTAACTACTATAAATATAAGATCTATATATTTGTATAACTGAGAGATTGTTTAGTGTAATATTATCTCAACGTTACATAATATTATCCAAAAAAAAAAATATTAACATAAAATTTTTTCTTAAATATCAAAAACTATACATTTTATTATAAAAAATGAAATATTACTTAAATTACATTGAAATTTTATAAAATTATAAATTTACAATACTTTCTAATAAAATTATACTATGCTTCAAATTTTAAATTCTAAAACTATAGTTTATAATTCAAAATATTAATTCCTATATTTTAAATTATTTTAATACTAAAAACTAAATTATTTTTTATTCTATTCTTTCGTACATATCCACACATCTATCTTGACATTTTTATTTCTGCAATATTTATTTTATTTATATATTTTCACTTTACAAGCAACCATTCAACACCATATATCATCGTTGGTACTTGGATTATGCTAATAACATCTTATTTATTTCACAATTATTTTGTATGATTGATCCAAGTTATTTAAAACACTTACTTTTATTGACAATTTGATCACTATTTATCATATCATTAATATAAATATTTTTTTTATTAAATGTGCACTCAATATATTCAATTTTTGATCTACTAAGATGAAAATCTTTAAATTCTAAGGTATTCCTCCAAAGCTTTAGTTTCACTTTAACTCCCTCCTTAGTTTTATCAACAAGGATAATATTATCTACGAAAATCATACTCCAAGGCACCTCATCTTGGACATGTCCAGTCAGGACTTTCATAATCAAAGCAAAAAGATATGAACTTAAAGCTAAGCACTAGTATAATCTAATTGTAATAGAAAAATCCTTAGTTAGACCTCCTTATGTCCAAACATAAATAACAGCTTCTTTATATATGTCTTTAATTATAAATAAATTAAATTAATGAGTCATACTTTAATACTCTACGAGAGAATGATCGGACATAGATTACACCATGATAGTAAAGTACCAAAGAATCCGTTTGATTTTATGTTAGGTAGATCTACTATATGAGCTATTTATTAAGAAGTTTAATAAAAAAGTTTAACGAGAAAAAGGGAAACCCACATTTAGTTTTTATTATTTGGAAAAAAGTTATGATAAATTTTCAAGCGAAGTACTTTGAAAAGTTTTAAAAAAGAAAAAAATTTGCATTGATTTATTTAAATAATCTAGTGAGCCAAGAAACTCCATCTCCCAAGCACTTTTAAATATCTATTGAGGTGTTATCCGGTCCTACTGTTTTGTTATACTTTATCTTCTTTAAAACTTTCCAAACTTCAGCTTTATTGATACGCCGAATGTAAGAGTAATTTTTAGTTTCTTTTGAGGTGCTGAGTTAAATAAGATCAATTGTATTTTCACAATCCTTAAACAATTTACTTGAGTTAAATATTTAGTTTTTCTATCTCTTTTCTTGATCATTCTATATATTCGTCTTTCTTCTTATTTAGTGTCTAGCTTATATGAATCTTCAAGAGCCATATTTTCTTATATTGTTGACTGTTTTGTTAGAGCATCGTCGAGCCACTTTATATTTCTCTCACTTATCCTTATGTCTTTATAACAAATCTTCTTCTCATTATTTTTTTTTGTACATTATCTTGACATCACCAATCATATTTATTATTTAAAATCACTTTTTTAGATTCTCCCAGCACATCCTTCGTCACTTTACAGGTGCAGTTAACAACCATTAGTCATATAAGATCAATTTTCCTGTAGTTTCATTGCTCAAGTTCTAGAACATTCTTCTTAAATATACATTTGTTCTCATTTTTTAGATTTCACCATCAAATCCGAGGATAGAGTTTTAGCTTATTATTCTTTCTCCAATACTTTATCTCAGAATCTAAAACTATTAATCAATATTGGATAGTGAAATATTCACTTGGAATGACTTTATAATTTTAAAATTCAAACAATCTCATTTTCTTATAAGAAAATAATCAATCTGAATTCTTGAAGTTTTATTCTTGTAAATGATAATAAGCTCATCTCTCTTCTTGAAGAAAGTATTAACAATTATAAAATTACATAATGAAAAAAACTCTAAAATAGTTTTACTTTTCTCATTTATTTTTTCAAAATCATATTCACCATGGATGCTATTGAATTTCTCAACAATACTTCTAACATGTCCATTTAGATCTCCGATATATAATCTTTTATCTGAGGTATTTTTTATATTAACTCTTTCAAATCATTTCAAAATTTTTCTTTTATGCTTGCATCTAAACTTACTTGAGGTGCATACATACTTATAATGTTAACAATCATTTCATTGATTATAATTTTCAGAGTCATAATTCTATTATCATTCTCTTAACTTCCACTACCTGATCCTTCAAGCTTTTATTTAAATTATACCCACTCTATTCTTATTTTTATTCGTACACGAGTACTAAAGTTTTAAATCTAAGCGATCAATTTCCTTAGCTTTCTCTCCAACCTATTTTATTTTTTGTAGATTTAAAATATTAATTTTTCTATGAATCATAATATCTATCAACTCAATTAGCTTGCCTGTCAGGGTGTTTATATTCCAAGTTCCTAATTTAATCCTATTGACTTGAATTTTAGTATGTTAGACTAACTTTTTTCCGCATATGTTCATGATGTGGAGACTTTTACTCACTTATCACTATTATGAGCATCGATATAGCGGTCCTTACTCATTTTTCACTGTATTCAGGCAATACAGCAAGTCGTTTTCAAAAAACGCCTAATTTTAATGCAATATTTTAAAGAATTCACGTGTCATGATTGATTTGATAAATTTTACGCTGACTATCGAGTGCTTAACGCAACTCTCCGTATTTCTCATCTGGGACTTAAAACCTAATAACAGTGCATTACATACTACCCTAATATATATCTAGAAATAAAAAATAAATATGATATCTGAAATAATTTAAAAGATTGATACGAAATTATGTGTTTCATTGAGGAGACAGTAAAGGAATAAGATGCAATGAGGCTAGAGATGCAGCGATGGCCTTGCCCAAAGAAGAGAGATCAAGTTTCATTTTACTATATATTTAGAAAAACTATAATACTAATGTGACATCAGGATGTTGATTCTCCTATGAATAGATCAACGATAATAAAAACTAAAAAAAAGTGAGTCTAGGATGGAGAAAGATTTTAAGGACAAATCACTTTTAGATGCCTAAAATCTAATTATTATTAACATATTAGTTTATACTATAAATAATATTAAATCAAATAAATATTAATTATTAGCTAATCTAAATATATAAATAATATTAATATTTAGATAACACTGATATCTAAATTTCATTTTATTAGATCAAATTGTTAAGAGTCCCAAAGGGGCGTGAAAATTTGGATTTAAATAGGCATCTGAGAAGGGAATCATTACTGCAAAAGGTACAACTGAATCGGCCACACACGGTCCCGTTGCACCTGACCCGAACCCGTGAACCCGACCCAAACCCGACCTGCAAATTTTGAGTATGGGTCATAAGTTTTAACTCATTTATTAAACAGGTCGGGTTCAGGTTGGGCATAATCGGGTCGGGTAGGGTTCGAGTTGGGCATTTATCAAAAAATACTCTATAAACGGGTCGGATCGAGTCATGGATTTTGACCCATTTAATAAATGGGTGGGGTTCGGGCTATTCGGGTCGGGTTGAATTCGAGTTCGACCAAAACCCGACCCGTCAACCCATTTTGCCACCCCTAGTTGCACCAGAACAATTTACATACTCATTAAAACTGAATCGGCAGACTAGTTTCTATAAAAGACAGTTTAACTATTTAGGCCCTGTTTGCCTAGGAGTTTAAAATTAATCTGGTTTAATTTTAACCAGGCATATCACATCACACATAAAATTTAATATTAAAAATTAAATTTATTTCACATCCTACACATATTACTAAAATAATAACTAACTTATATCATATCCCTCACATATTCCAACATAATAACTAACTTTATATATCACATCCCTCACATATCTCAACATAATAACTAAGTTTATTTCACATCATTCACAACTTTCAATAAAAAAATATCTTCATCTAAATTTAATTTTAACCTTCTTAAATTTAACCTTACAAACAAACACACCCCTAGAGTTTTGAAGAAGAGGAAAATCATTTACACATCTATGATATGTGGCATTTTATATATCAGAAAATGCAGGTTAGTTTACATCAAATATATTGTATATGGAGCAACACTATTATCATTGGAAAATATATCTACTCTTCTGCTAAATTATGTCATAAGCTTCTTCTCATCATCTAATAGTCTACGCAGGAGGCGGAAATATACATGATCTCGAAATTCAGCATGTAACATGTACAATTTGATGATCTTTTGATATTCAACAGTTCCCTTGTTGATCAACTTTATGGGAATAGATTGTTCCCCTCCATTATTTTGTTGCATCTGCATTGAAAATCGATGCTTCAGTGTGCATGTGCCGATAAACTGTAGCTTTGATAATGTTCAGTAAAACCCAACATAACTTATCTCTTCACCTAGTTTTTTACATTTATCAACTCCATTTTAATTGTATATAGAGGTGTCGGAGCATAAAAAATCATTTTTGTCAGCTACAGTTTAATATTTAGAGAATTTCAACATATTTTTGTCGCACATCATATGATTAGCTGAACTCAACTAGATTGAAATTGAGGCTTAGTTGCTTTTGTTGTTGTAAAGCCAGGGAGAGCTAGGTGGCTTAGCCATATTTGTTGCATTTTCATGACCATAACTTGCAAAAATGAACTAAGAGTATGAATCTACTTTCCCTCTGCATAATCATTGATTTAGAAAGAAAATGATCAAGCACATCGACTTCATTGATGTAACTTCACTTCAAGCATGTCAGTAAAAATAACTTGCAAAAAAAAAAAAAAAACTCAAGCGGCCAGAGAATTTCGATCAATAGAGATTCATTTAAGGCAATAAAGCAATACTAACCTCATATGTAGGCATAGGTCCCGCTGTTATTCCACAGCAATCAGCATCAATGATCCAAGGTCTGCAATGGTGTTACATAATAAGCTTAAGTTTGACCACGTTAAAATAATTCAGTTTTTCCTAAAAGAGACAAAATATTAAATTTCGCCATATTCTGCACAACCTCCCTAAAAGTAAACAAAAGCAATTTTTTTGCATCTATAATAATATTCATGTCAAGCTTAAATATCTGTTAAAAAAACATCAAAATGCATTATCTAACATCAAGTGGCAAGAGTTCAATTGTGTCATAAAGCATTAAAACATATAATATAGGAACGACGGGTTTGTAATACCGCTGTATATTGTAACTACATGAAAAACGCACTGAAATCTCACATTAACGGACTGCCAACCAGATAGCATTAAAATCCAACAGATTGTGATAACATGGTAATGCTACATGAAATAGGCTGACAATTCCTTAGAAACAAAGAAATTTGAAAATAAAAGACTGTAACATGAAACAGAACAGCAATATATTTTGCAAGGAGGGCACCCTATGCAACAATGCCTGCACACTGGGAGAACGAAATCATAGTTTGGGTCATTGGCAAGAATTATTTGAAGCCTAGTGGAATGTTAACTGAGAGGAGCCCAAGTGATGCGGGATGAGAATGCGAATGAAATGTTAGATTTATTATCAGTAAAATTAAATAGAAAGTTATTTAAATTAAGAACAAAATATTTTCTAAAATATTATTTTATGATAAATAAGAATTATAAATTTCACAAATTTAAATTATTTTAAAATCAAAATTAAAGTGGATCGTTTGACAAAAAAAAATTTATCAAATTAGATTAGAATGTCGATTTTAATTCAATAAATCAGATAAAAAATTTCAGAAATTAGGACAAATATCTTGTATAGTCACACATTTGAGCCAAATCAAATAATTCAAGTTGAACAATATAATTTTCAATTGAGTCAAAATTTAGTAATAAAATGGACTCTGAGAAAATTATACCTGAGCTGATAAAATCTAAGTACTTAAATGTAATTGCTCAAAGTTAGGGTTGTGGAGCTACGTCACAGACTCACAGGGGACTTGCACACTGTCGGGTTTGGCGGGCTGAAAGGTGATGCAAACAGCACGATCAACAAGCATGTGGAAGCTGGGCTCGATCAAGCAGGTTTTGGCACGATCGACGACAATGGCGAGAGGCGGGATTAGGATGCAGAACTCAAGTGGTCAACACGAAGAACAAAGAAGGCAAGCGGTAGGCGGCATGGGGGCCACAGGTTGGGCTCTTGAATGCAAGCCACGCATACTGTGCTGGTGCAGGTGGCTATAGAGAGGAGGCAGCCTGTGCAGATGATGGAAATCAAGAGGTCAGACAGAGTGATGTGGGTCGAAGGCTCGGCCGCAGGGAGCGCGCAAAATCCTGTAATTCAAATGTAAAAGTATTATCCACTTTAACATTACGGAACTACGTGACTTAAGTATTTCTTGGGAAGTCACCCATCTCAGTACTACTCCAACTTAAGCACGCTTAAATACGAAGTTTTTCATTATTAGCCTCCCGATTTTGCCCCAAAAATACCTCTACCATTTTGAATCACGTTATTATTTATACAACTTAGGATTTCCCCTCCATTTTTGATGTGGGATGATTCATTTTTGTACCCCTCTCATTACTATTTATCAGCCTAAAAGCTCTGCTAAGAGCCGCACTTTACTCTAGCGATTTCCTTCTCTTAGAACACACCTGACAATCACTCCTCCCCCTTTTTGACCACAAACATCACAGAGCAGAACAATAACGTGGCTGAATTCAAAGAGAAGAGAAAGGAAAGGGAGATGGTGCAGTGGTTAAGGATATTTTTTTAATAAAAATGGTTTTGTTTCACTCAAATTAAAAGATAATTAGGCTATTTGAGGATTCTCACCAAAAACTAATATACTCTTTCCTTTACAGGAATATTGATCTCTTAGCCTAGATCTAGCCACTCAGAAAACGTTGAACTCTTATTTAATCAATAACAACCAACTAATATAATGTTAGACGACACCTCAGTATAAAGGGATCCTACGAAGAAATTTAAAAATACAATATTAAATGTAGAAAATAAAATGCTAAATACATCTAAAACAAATATAAAATTAATTCTATTACAATCAAATAACACCAACTCCAAATATGGTGAGTTTTCATATCTCCAAAATCAATCATGAATCTTCATTAAATCAAATCAAATCAAATCAAAGTATAATTAATATGAAAATCTCCAATTAGCTTTAAATGATTTAAATTTGAATTTTAACACCATCATGACCATTAGATTATGCGATCCGTGTCCCCACCACCAAGTCGGCCATTAGAAAAAGCTAGATTTGCTACATGAGAAAGAATGTTTTGCATTTAAAAATATTGTTGGGAACCTCAAGGTTAGTCGAACAACTTCGAGCAAGTCAAAGATCACACTCGCCAAAACAATCTCTGTATTTGCTACAGCAAGTTATCAACTACTCCAAACTCATAGGACACTTCCAATTGGGACCTTTTTAACTTAAAGAGAAATACAACGAACTACTCCAAGCGGTCTTTTAACTCAATGTCCAATGGTTGCAACAACTCCAACTAGATAAATAGCTATGCATAGAGTGGTTTATGTATACTCACCTAAAACATGAAAGACTCTAAATTTGTAATAGAGAATTGACTTCTCTGCTGTTCATCTTCTTTGACAAAAAGATTTGATAAGAGAATCTCTTTCTGAATAGCCAGTTGTCTCTCGTAGTGCTTCTTAACAAGACTTCACAACTAAATTTTACCGTCGACATGAATCTCTCAGAGTGCTCTTACTGTTACTCTTGTCCATGGTATTCCCAACCATTTAGAAGCACTCTCACCCTCTATCTCACAGGTAGCAATCAACAGCAACAACAGTAACAACAATAATGGGAGCTCCTGTAGGAGCACCAAGTGACTTTTTATAGTGAGCATAATGAGTAACTAACTATTGTTGAAATACCAAGAGAGCCCTTACATCGCTTTCCTACCTAACCCATTGCACAATGATTTTCACAAAAGATGCTAACTTGGCCACTCCTTTGTAACATTTGATTCTCTGTAACTTCTACAAGCACATTGCCTTTTGAAGCCTTCTCGAGAATATACTCATACGTGGTGGTCAACCCTCATCCTCATCATAAAAGATTAAGCGACTAGAATTCATCTAGGTTTCCTTCTCACAAAGATTCAAACGTTAGCTCAAAATTTCCAAAAACCTCAATTTTGTCATAAAAATCATTAATCGATAAGCTTTCATGATACAATCTTCAACTGAGATTTTTGCCTCCTTGCGAAACATCATCTCCTTCTCATATGGAGGGATTCCACAATAATCTCCTCTTTCCGACTTATGAGAAAGGTCCAAGCCCATCTACTTATCTATAAGTCTCAATCTTGGATTTGATTGTTGACTTTCTGAGCATGTTCAAAGTATTCTAGTTCGTGTTCACCTCCTTCAATAGCAGAGTCTATCCCCAGCACCTCTCTAATCAAGTATTAGTGCACCTCAATCTGCTTAGACTTAGAGTGAGAAAAAAATTTATGCTTGGTGGATGGCATTTTGACTGTCACAAAATAAGAATTATCCATCTTGTTTATGACCCAACACTTTGAGTAGCTTCTTCATTCATTATAGCTCATTGCAACCTTCTATTATGGTAATATACTTTGCCTCTATTGACGATAAGGTTATACACTTTTGTAGCTTAAATTGCCCAACGATCCCATCTACGAACTTAAAGAGCTAGCCCAAGATTGATTTTCAAGAATCCAAATGCTCTGTGAAATTAGCAGCTTCTTAGACAACTATCTTCAACTCTTCTTGAACCATAACACCATTCGACTTGTGCCACTAAGATAATGCATGATCCACTTCATCGCAGCCTCGTGTTCCTTGCTTGGATTGAAGAGGAATCTACTAACCACCCATACAACAAATGCACTGTTCAACTTTGTGCAAACTACTGCATACATAAAACTTCTAACATTAGATGAGTATGGAATCTTCGACATCTCATCCATTTTGACTTCGGTGTTTGGACATTTCTTCAACGACCATTAAAGATATCGTCTTAAAGGGTTCTTACTAGTTTTTCGTTGCTTATGTTGAACCTCTCCAATACCTTCTCAACATGGCTTTCAGGTGACAACTACAATCTCTCTTGATCTTTATGTAGAGAATTTGTTTAACTGGGCCCAAATCATTCACGTCAAAAACTTCAACTTCCCAAACAATCTGCATGTCATCCACAGAGATGAAATGGGTGATGAAGTCTCCACCTCTGAACTTTTTCACATACACACAGTAGTTTGAGGTGGTTTGTGAAACCATTGTGTACTATGAATGAGTTGAACTTCTTATATCACTGTCGTGGAGCTTGTTTATGGCCATACAAACCCTTCCTCAATAAGAATACTAGAATGTTGCTCCCCCTCTTATTTTCAAAACCTTTGGGTTGCTCCAAATAGATTTCTTCTACTAGAAATTCAAATATAGATTTCTTCTACTAGAAATTCAAATATAGATTTCTTCTTCAAGATCACCACAGAGGAAGGTCACCTTCACATACAGTTATGCGACTTCGAGGTGTGACTGGCAACCAAAGCAAGTACTGCACAAATTGACTACATTTCTTTTTTGTAATGATTGACATCTTTACTACTAAAAAAGCATCTCCAAATTCAATTTCAAGCTTCTGTTCGAATTGCTTTACAACAAATCTAACTTTGTTTCTAGATTGTGAGTTATTTGTCTTCAACTTGAAGATCCATTTGTTCATCAAAACACTATTTTCCCTGGGTTAGCTCAACCAAACTGTATATACCAGCCTTGTTCCAAGGATGTGATCTCCTCTCACAATCCCCATACCTTCCTCGGCCTTTACTTTCTAGAGTTTCTTTGATGCTTTTAGGTTCCACAACATCAATCAACACATGTGATCCTGTACCTTATCAAAGGACGGCGAACCCATGCAATCTCCTTTTCCACCCCCCTACCATTGTTCAGCCTCCTTGCCCTTTACATTTTAGAGTTTCTTTGATGCTTTCAAGTTCTACAACATCAAATAACACCACATGTTATCTTGTACCTTGCCGCAGGATGACAAACCCTCGTGGACCTCCGAGGATCTACTCCTTGGGCATTGTTAAAGAAGCACCTTATAAAATAAGGCAAGAAGAGCAGCATTGAGTGAGATGCTACTCCTATTATGAGGATCATCCGCAAAATGAGAGCATTTGACATTGTCGATGCTAAAGTCTAGTAGTGAAGATCAGTAATCTAGAAGAAGTTCAGCTTCCTAAAGCCTTCAAAAAAAGGAGAAAAAGAGAAGGAAGATAGTTCTCCTCTGTTAGCCACCTAGGAAGAGTTAGGTCTAAATGAAGAACTTTAATCTGCGATTGTGTCACTCGAGAAGAAACTTGATTACATCTGAGTTTTTAGCTAGTTGTCTGACCTATGATAACCATAAGCCTTTAGTCTCCAATGTAAAAGCTTGTAACATATCTACTCCAACTTTGTCGAAGATCTCGTAGAAGAAGATTGTTTCCACAATTTAATCTTCACAGTTATCCACAGTCAAAGATTGTGGAAAATGTATTTTTCACCTTTTTTAGTAATGTCGAGAATTTGTATTCTGCTTTGATAGGTCATCAAATGTTCTTGTCCTTGCAACACTAAGAAGTGGTATTAAAATCAACTTGATATATGTATAAATATATATATTTATAATTTTTTAAAATACAACTGAGAAATTTTATATGATGCAGAATGTTAGCCTGTAAAGAAGAAACATATAAATAAAATAAATGTTATAGAAATGAGAATGCTAAGGTGGTTATGTAGATATACACAAAAGAATAGAATGAGAAATGAGTATATCCAAAAGAAAAATAAACTTAGAGAAAGTCGGCTTAGATGGTTTGGACATATAAATCTTAAGCCATGTACAAAGAGGAAGAGGGAGACAAAAAAAAAGACATGGCAAGATACTATAAGGAGTGATCTTAATTACTTAGACTTACATAAGAATTTATAAACTGATAGAGCGCAATGAAAACAAATGATTCATGTAGTCGACCCACCTAGTGGGATTAAAGCTTGGTTGTTGTTGTTGTTGTTGTTGTACAACTGAGAAATTTTATGCATGTAAATACTATATAAAAACTTATATAAAAGAGCTAAGGTTATAAATACACATAAAATTTAAAAGTGATTATAATATTATATATTAATATACCTAATATATATAATAGATATTCTTATAGAAAAAATAAAACTTATGATTAGGCTCGATTAAACTCAAAAATTGACTTAAAATAAAAAAATTAGTAGGCTTGAATTAAACTCAATTTAAAATCAAAAATTTCAATTTCAAGTTTAACCCAGTTCGAAATCGACTCAAAGTCACTCATAGAGGCCATGCTAGCCTCTTATTAGGCAATTATGCGGAGGAATGAACAAGTAAAGATAATAACATGCAAGGCATTCTCATGTTCTCAGCATCCCACACAAGAAAGCACTTGCTTATAAAATAACTAAAAAGAGAAGTATGAGTGAGATGCTACAACTACGAGGATCATCCGCAAAGAGTACTCTAGAGATCCATCATCAGAGGTAAAGTCCAACAGTGAAGTCAATAATCTAAAAAAGTTCGGCCTTTTAAAGCCTTCTAATTTCGCAAAGAAAATAGAATGATATGTAAAATTTATTGAACAACAACTTACTTTAATTAAGCATAAAATCTTTTTTAAAATAAATCATATATTAAATAAAAGGAAAATTTACCTACATGCCATACCATTTAGCTTTATTTATGCATTACCTATTCATTCTTAGCTAATTACACTATGCATACTAAAAATATTATAAAATCTTACATACACACACTTGAGTTAAAATTCAGTCAAAATCTATTTACAAAAAATATTTCGTTAGTAAATCATTAAAATTATATTTTTTCCCTTAATAGTACATATTTTTTTCTTTTTCAATGCTACACTAAAGCGTTGATCTGTCCTAAAATCAATTCACGCCGCGGATGTCTCATTCCTTTGTCATCACCTAAACATCAAGGTTTTACGATTTTCACTCAAAATATATTTAAATATCCTTAAAATAATATGATGAACGGTTCAGATTTTTTGTAACCTAACTATAGTTAGATTATTAAAAAATTATGATTACTCATTATAATGAAAATAAGTTAAAGTGTATGTAATATTTTGTAATATTTTGAGTGTGCATAGCATAATTAATAAAAAATGGATGGGTAATGCATAAATAAAGCTAAATGGTGTGGCATGTAGGTAAATATCCCTAAATAAAATTCTAAAATCTCAAAAATTAAATTATTTTAAAATTAAAATTAAATTGAATGGATAATAATAAAGATTTATCAATTAGATTAGAGTTGGTCAAATTAAATTCAAAATTTTGATCATAGGTTTTAAGAAATAATTTGATTTTCTTATAAAATGATCAAATAGTACCTCTCAAATAATTTGGGGTAATTTACTCCTAAATCCCTGAGGTTAACGATCCTTGAGATTGATGAAAATTTCAAATTGTTTCATAAATTTTAAGATTTTTTATACAAATCCTTGAGATTGATAGGGCGCTGCCAACCAATCTCACAAATTTTGCCTCTTTCAGGAGAGAGGTGAGAGACTAGTTTGAAATCAACCCATTAACTTTAGAGACGTGTAAAATATTTCAAAATTCATGGACCAAATTGAAGCACCCTATCAAACTCAGGGACCTGCGAAAGATTTCAAATTTTATGGATTCATTTGAAGTGAACTATTAATCTTAGGAACCAGTAGTCTACTTATAATTTTATGATCTCAACATAAAGCCAAATGGAATAACCAACAATAACAACCAAGCCTTCATCCCATTGGATGTGATCGGCTACATGAATCATTAATTTCCATTGCACTCTATCAAATAACAAATCCGCATTTAGCTCTAAGAATGTGAGATCATTCTTCATAATTTCTTGCCAAAATGAACAAAAAATCCAATTAATTTTAGTCAAAGATATTTGAAATGATAAATTATCTACGTATTCAACAAATTTAGATCAAAGAAAGTTCCATGGTAAATTAGTCTCCACAAACGGAGGGAAGATTCTTCTAATGTCAAGAAGCACAGCAAAGCGGATGATGGTGAGCACGACCTGACACATAAGCATGATCGTGTATTGTGGTCACAACACATAGGGTATCGAGGATCAGCATGTTTGATGACACTAGAGGCACGAGAGCAGCATGGATGACTATAGGAGAAACAAGGTAGAATAGTGGAGATGAACGTGGTCACAGGAAGCGCGTACATCGGCCGCTTGAGAAAAAATAATTGCTAAAATTATTAAAATAATAGCTAATTAAATATTGTAAATTTAAAATTTGCATCATATCCCCTTTGATCCCACATCAACTTCAAAAGAGGAAGAAAGAGACAGAGAAGATGAGTTGTTTTTGTCTATTAGCTACCTAGTATGATTTATAAGTAAAGAACTGTAATTAATCAGTGATTCACTAGAGAAGAAACCTAACCACATCTATGTTTCCAGCTATTTGTTAGCTTGTGGCAGACCCTGTAATACATCTGTCTTCTTATTTGCGTAGGGTCTTGTCAGAGAAGCATGTTTCTACAGTTTGCGCAACTTAGTTATCTAAATTGAAGATCTGTTTTTCATCTTTGAAGTGGAGTTGTAGAACATTTGTGATTTCATCAGCAAACTGTTGAAAATTTCCCGTCCTCAAAACACCATTAAAATCCCTCAATTTTGAAGGCCATTTTATGAAAGAACTCAACTGGTTGAAAGCAACAGTGAATCAAGCAAATTTTCATTAATTCAAATCAGATATGACTGGCAGCAATTAAATACCTTCCCCTTGAAGAAACAATGATGTACTCTGTGTTCAGTAAAAAATCCATTATCTTGGAAGCATGAACTTTTTTGTCTACTAGAATGAATCCCCTAGTACAGAATTCATGCGCTGCAGACGGGCAGACAAAAGTTGAACAAGGTATGCCCAGGTACTCATGTATAAACTGCATCAACTTGAAAGGTGAGAGATCTTTCTCCATGTTGTCTATAGTGAAAAAATAGCAGGAAGCCTTCTTTTTAAGAATTTCATGGTGAAGTGATTCTCCACCCATATCGAAATCACCTTCTGATACGTCTTCACCTGAATTTCTTCCTGTTAGGCAAAGTGTCACTATAAATCTAACAAAATGCAAAATATCAAGTATTAATTTTTGAAACTTGGCAAAAAAAAATATTTACCTCTACCTGAGTTCTTCAATTTATGTTTAACTTTAGAATATCTTGTATCCTACGAAAACAAAGTGAATTCATTATCTAGCCAACTTAAATATAAGAAACCAGCATAAGGGAAAGAGTAAAGTTTGTTTGCATGAGGTGCATATAGCTGTGCCCCACCATAAATGAGTTTTTTTCGAAGTAAAGTTAGTCTACATTTCTTAGAAGACACTTTTATCTGAGTAGGTTGCTCACTAAATGAAACCTTGAAATCTCTAAAGAAAGATTTTTAAATCGGGTGATACAAGTTTAAAAGATAACCACTTCTTTACATAATATGAACCTCTGAAGCAGACATATCAAACATGCGTTCTTTAATAGCTACAAAATATGCTTATAAACTAAATGAGCATCATAAAATTAACATGTGCGAGGAAGAACAAAAGAAAAAGATCCAGAAACAAGAACGAATGAAACCCCATAAGCTAGAGGAGAGTGATTGAACAGCTTGCACCCTTTATTCATCTTCTGATGCCATTTGAGAGAAACACTGATGCGAGAGTATATGAATTTAGTCCTAGCTCAGAGATTAATGATGAAATAGCAAATGAACATAAAAAATTAAGGTAAATTACACCCAGGTCCCCGAGTTTGGAGATTAATAACGCACAGATTCACGTTTTCAAAATCATAACATCGCGATCCCAGAGTTTTAATTAAATTAGCAAATGGGTCATTTTCTAATTTTTTTATTTTTAAAATTTTTTATAATTACTATTATTCCCCTCCTCACTCTCTCTTCTCCTGTGCTTCCTCAGGTGGCGGCGCAGCCCTCGCGCACCCATGTGTGGTCGCACTACCGGCTAGGGCTGCTTATTGGACCGGTTCGACCCGGAACCGGTCCAGTAAGAACCGGTTGAATCAGACCGGTTCTAACCGATTTCGGGCCGCAGAACCGATCCAGACTGGTTCTATATGTGTAGAACCAGTTATCCGGTTCAGAACCGGACAGGTTCCGTTGAACCGGAACTGGTCTGGTTCCTTTTTTTTTATAAAAAAAAAAAAATTGGGGCGCTGCCCCCATGAACTGCAGCTGGCAACATTAATGCTGCCAGCTACAGTCTGCAGATATAATTTAAAAAAAAAATTTAAATTGAACTGTCATTTGACTGTTGCAATTTGCAAACGATCAAATGACAGTTTTAAATTCTAAAATGACCGTTTCAAGGTCATTTTAGACTTTTTAATATGTATTAAATTTTTTATAAATAGTAGAATTTTTGTGATGATAATTTCTACAATTTTCATTAATTTTTTTCTGTTCTTCTGCTGTGTCAAAAAATCTGCAAACATGTTTTAATGGCTTCCCAACGTCAATTCTCTAGCGTTTCTTCCTCAAGTCGCCAAGGGAATGTTGATCCGAAGTACGTTCTAGAACTCGATCGTCTTCCTGCACTCGGTGAGAACTTTGACGAAACTTCATAACCTAATCTCGATCTATCTGCAAAACATGATCTTGAGGCAAGTGGAGATGTTGGCACCGGCACTGGCCCGTCAACTCAATCTTCAAATATCTCTAACAAGTCTCGGATGAAACACAGTAAGGTATGGGAGTTTTTTTATTTACAAATTAAACCGAATAGCAATTCGGAGAGACCCGAATATGTCGTTATTTGTAAAATTTGTAAAAATCAATATTCATACAAACAGGGTGGTACTGGTGGTGAAACTGGTACATTTAAGAAGCACCTAGTTAGATTTCATAAGTTTGATAAAAAATTTTATCAACTTACTACTATAGAGCTAACCCAAACACAACTCAATCCACAGACTATGCCGTGGGCTTTCAAAAATGATAAAGCACGTCGAAATTTAGTTCGATTAGTAGTACGAACCGAACAATCATTTACAATATGAGAAAATGAGGGATTTTTAGAATATATTATTCAACATTTACAACCTCAATATACCCGTATTTTTAGGCATACATTTAAAAAAGATTGTATGTCAATGTACGAAGAATATAGGAAATCTCTTATTCAACACCTCAGTAATATTAGTTATAGGGTTAGTTTAACATCCGATATTTGAACTAGTATTAGTGGCGCGAGTTACTTAGTTGTTACTTGTCATTGGGTCGATAGACAATGGGGAATGCAGAAACGAATATTATCTTTGGATATATTAGATGAGGCCCAAACGGGTTCAACCATTTTTTTCTTACATTCGTAATGTTTGTAAAATTTATGGTATAAAAAATAATTTTTTTTATTACTTTGGATAACACCTCAAATAATAATTCTGCAGTTAACTTTTTCCAGCAATTTTTAAGGCCTCCGCTTTATGGTTCTCTTTTTCATGTTAGATGTGCATGTCATATCATTAATTTATGTGTTTCTAGTGCTTTTAATTCCGAACATTTAATTATCGATAAATTTAAATATGTTGCAAAATGGATTCTTTTAAATTCAAACGTTAGGCGTGAATGAAAATGTGTTAGCATAAGTGTCGGAAAAAATTATGTAAAATTTTCATTACCTGTAGAAACTAGATGGAATTTACTTCATCCTTTATTCGAATCACTTTTACCATACGAAAATTTGCTTACTGCTTTTTATAATTCATATACACTTAATCATGACTTTCAATTATATTCATATGATTGGATTTTTTTAAAAAAGATTTTCGAATTATTATCTATTTTTAAGGAGTCTACTGAAAGCTTTTCAGGTTTTTATTATACGACTTCGCCTATTTCTTTACCTTATGTTTTTCAAAAATTTCAAAAATTTTTAGAGTTTATATCAGATCCAATTCTGAAAACTTTTATTGCTGACATAGAATTAAACTTTAGAAAATACTGGGAAAAAAATTCACTTTTATATTCAATAGCTGCTATGCTTGATCCTCGTCAGGGAACCGAAGCTATTGAAACTTTTTACGAGGAATATTCTGATTACTTGGAAAGTAATACTGATGCCGAAAAAGCATCAGTTTTTATAACTCTCCAAGAGTTATTTTCTCTTTATTACAGTGAGCAGGTTGCAAGTAGGAACGTGCAACGTGTGGAGATACAAACAGGAACACAGAAAAAGCCTAGCATTTTTAATGTTCTTAGGTCGGCGGCGGCAAAAAGATCTGTTGCTACAGATAATAAAAAAGCAACTGTTGGAGAGCAATCCACAACACAGAGTCAAGCACCTACCAATTTGAACGAATTGCAGTTCTATTTACATCTCGGGGAGAAATTTGATGATGATATGAGCTTATTGGAGTGGTGAAAAAGCTCATCAAAGCAATATCCCGTTCTATCTACTTCGGCACGAGATATTCTAGCAGCCCAAGCCTCAACTGTAGGTTCTGAATCAGCCTTTTCCACCACAGGAAGAATAATAAGAAATTACAGAAGTAGTTTATCTCCTACAACCCTTTGCATGCTTACCTGTTTACAGGATTGGTTTGCTGCTGAATCACGAAATCAACAGTATAATTTCGTGGACGAATTTAAGGATAACAGTTCAGAAGAAGAGAAGGACTACTCGAGAAGAATTCTTTGTAATTACGACAAATAATTTTTTTTGTAAAATGAAATATTTGTACGAACTGTGGGTTAATAAGCGAATCAAGTAGCCCCATAGCTTTCATACTTCAGACAAGATGAATTCAACATCTGACAAGAATCATGTTGTTACAGTAACAACACTTTATGTGAAGATGAAATGAAGAGAAAAGAATTTGCACGCATATATGCATATCATCATATACACCACAAAACTGCATGACAACATGAATGAACATTAAACATGCATAATGATGTAGGATGGCAATGGAAAGTGGAGATCAGGATACATATTGATCTAAGAGGAGTAAAAGTGAAGTAAAAACCATGGTTACTGATAGATAAAAGAAGAAACTAAAATTAGCACAACTTTCAGATGAATCCACACTCCACAGCCAAAATGAATTAATTTTCAGTTAAACACTGGTTTCATTAGCATTCCAATAATTATTTAATATCCAACAGGAGAGTTAAATAAAACCTTTGTCTGAAAATTCCATTGAGAAATTGCTGATGTATGCTCAATGATAGTGATATTGCTTATGTATAGAACTGTCCAATCACTGTGAATTTTCGAATTTCCAAAATGGAACCTACTCAGAGCATATATGTCATGGTTTCTTGATTCAACTAGTTGCAAATACCGGAATTATTTCACCAGTATGGCAACAAATTCTCACCTAGTGTTGACGATATAGAGAATTTCTAACAATTTCTCGTAACAGAAGCATGGTTGTGATATACAAGAGCCAAATTCTCCAAAGATCATTCTACAATGGACACTCATAGGCCTTGTTTGGTAACCATCCAAAAAAAGGCACATGAATATTTTATTTATATTTTAAATTTATCACAAATTTTAACAATTTTATTTCACATCCAACACAAATTCCAACCTTAAAAATCAACTTTATTTCACATCCAACACAAATTCCAACCTTAAAATCAACTTTATTTCACATCCTACACACCTCTCAATATTAAAATAAATTTCTTTCCCATCAACTCTATAAAATAAAATATTTTCTCTTTCATTACCCAAATTCATCCTCCAACCAAACAAGGCCATAAGGGGGATTTCATAGAAGTTTTTACAGGATCATCTTCCATCTGGAGCTATGATTCATTTTATGAATCACGTGTTACATTAACATGGGCAGACTGATACCAGCAAAAGCTCAGAAAACAAAGAAAAAATGTATAAGAAAGAGGCATCTAGCAACAATAACATAAGAAACGATTAAAAAGAAGCACTTGCATTTTAATAGAGAGTGACAAAGAAGAACGCAATAAACCCACAAAGGTATGAAAAAATCGTTGGACAAAGAACAAGAGACCTACCATAATGTTCACAATATTTTCAGGATCATTATGGTCTTCTTTATATATACAAATGATAAATATAGATGCTCAGAAATGACAATACTGAACATACAAAATTGTATAATTGCACGTATTAACATAATCATGCACAAATGGACAATGAATACATAAACAAAAAAATATTCACAAACATGAATCTGCACACAAGGGCATGTTGATTGACATCCACACATCATCACTTGTGCAAACTCACTTACAAATACATTTAGAAAGGAGGATCAATAAGCTTTTTGACAATATGGGATACTTCTAGCACCTACGAGTGTGTGTTCATAATTTCAGTAATATTGTACCATAAAACATAATGGTAGAAAAATACAGGCACCACAATAACAGAATAGAAATTACTAATGAGTTGCTGGCAAGATGGTGTTGCTCCTTAGACCGTTTGGTTGTACAGCCGGGCATATACTCGGAACAATGGGATGTTGTACTTGGAGTAGAAACATCTCTAGCACTCTCGGGAATAGAATTTTGTGCTACATCTGAAGCACAATGAATGGGTTTTGGTTCACTTGCATGAACCTTTATCTTTAGCTTTCCTTTCACAATGTCGATGAACTTTTTCAACGTTAGGTTAGTATTCGTGCCTTGAGGCTGTAAAAGGCATATATGTTCAATGCCAGCTAAAGCCTTTTGACCATTCAGTGGACCGTGTTGCCATAAAAGCTCAAATCTGCACCTGCAATCTCCTTCTTGCAAAGAGTGGATAGAAGGGTTTACCTGAAATCACATTTAAACAACTTAATGACAGCATATTATACAAAGTTGACCATCGCTGATAGGGAGCAGTCAAACGTAGTGAATCTTCATAGTGAGATGTCTAACCTAGTGAATCTTCGTAGTGGAATGATTAAAGTAGTAGGAAAAATATCTAAAGCACTAATCTACTGAAATATAAAATACAACTAAAAACACTGACAATGAAGATATAAAGTAGAACTTCAACGATTTACAATAGTAAAATAAACAAGACCCTTTCCATTTGATCTTAGATTGACAATTAACTGGAAGTGTCACAAAATATCCTACAACAGTAACCAACACTAATTTTTCAAATTAAAAATGATAAGTCTCATTTGGTTGGCAGCAAAAACCTCAAAACTACTTCAAAACACTCTTATTAATATTTTATATTTATTTCACATTATACACAAATTTAAATATTAAAAATTAACTTTATTTCACATCCCACACAAATCCCAACTTTAAAAATTAATTTTATTTCATATCCTATACATACTTCAATAAAAAAACAAATTTATTTTAAAACTAACACAATCCGAAATGACAAAATAACTTTATTTCATATCATAATATGAAAATAATTATCTCTCTCTATCTCAAAAAAAATTAAAACATCTTTAAAACATACTCTAACCAAACGAGATAAATTCTACTAATATACTATCTTGCTTTGTAACCAGATTACATATCAATTTGAAAAAAAATACAAGTCATGTATAAGAAAACATCATATCAGCCTTAGCCAAATAACTTACAATCAGTGCTCTCTAATCCTATTTTGCCAAACAATCCTTGACAAGGCACAATAGGCCCTGTTTGGCGCGAGGACTAAATCAGGACCAAATTAGGACCAAAATGATACTAATTTAAAAAACAACAATAATAATAATAAATAAATAATTTTAATCACTCTACACAAATTCTAATATAAAAAAATATTATTTTACATCACATACTCAATAATTTTCAATAAAAAAATTAATTTTATTTTACATCCTAGACCAAAATACTCGATTCGAATATTTTGGTATAGGATGTGAAATAAAGTATATATTTTTATTAAAAATTATTGAGTATGTAAAGTAAAATAATATTTTTTTATATTAGAATTTGTGTAGAATGATTAAAAAATTTTATTTATTATTATTATTATTGTTTTTTAAATTAATATCACTTTGGTTCTGATTTGGTTCTCGCGCCAAACAGGGCAGTGTTAACAAAGCTTATTTAAATCTTTTTGCATAACATTTGACCAATTTAACTTTATCCTACCATTATTCCACCTAATTACATTAACCAAAAATATTATCATTTTTTTTGAAGATATTATCATCTAGTTTTAGTAGAGCATCTTCTCTGTTATACATGTCCATACACCTAGTCAATTCTCTATAACCTTACCTTCTATAGATGTTAGTCTCATCCTCCTCAATATTATTTTGCAATCAATTCTATCTTACCATACATTCAACTTTATCTCATTTCGGTAACACTAACCGTAATTGCTAGTGACTTGTTTATTGTCTAATATTGCGGTCCATACATAATGTTGGCCACTTAGATTTAACTCCAATTGTGATGTCCGCATTTGTATATGCATTTATAATACTAAGCAATTAACCCAATAAGTATGACAATGGTATACTGTACTAGGCATGGACAATAAGGTCAGCTAATATCTTTCTTTCCATTTGCACATGAGCTTTAAGCTTCATGGAGCATTCATCTTTTTACTTAAAGCCTGTAACAAAAATTCTGGAGTATATTCATGCATCCAAAGGAATATTAATGACCAATGGATAATACAACACACCATACCACAAGAAAATCGCTAAACAACAGAATATTTGTAATAAAACTTGGGTAACAGTGATTAGAAATCCACCCTTAAAACCAAATCCCAAACAGCAGAAAAGTTAATATTAGCAAGTGAAAATGCTTCAAAAAACATTTCTGGTGTGCCATTCAGCAAGGTCAATCATGTTACAAGAATATATCAATAACATAAGCATCTGATAATATATAGGAGATAAAGATATCGAAACATACAACACGCAGTGCAAATGGATTTGCTAATGCCAAAGGCTCAAAACAAATATAATTTTCCTCAACTTGAATCTCAAACAGAAAAAAAGGAAAATAAAGAAATTGAACAAGTAATCGTAGAAAAAAATGTATAAGAATATCTTTTATATCATTTTTTTTCTGGAGCAATCTTATATACCTTTTATGTCCAATCGGCATAAGAAGAAAGAAAGATTGATGATATTGCATTGGAGAATGAAGACTGATTCTACTAAAAAACAAAAATGATACCCTAGACATGAAGTTTCATTCTACACACAACTACACAACAGAACACCAAAACCACATGTTGGATTGAAAACTTCAAAGACACACACACACACACACACACAGAGAGAGAGAGAGAGGAACTGAACACCACTTACAGATAGGACGAGGGCATCGTAGAATCTCACTTCGTCCTTAGCGAGATGACAGGAGGCGCAAACAAGAATTCCCTTGACTACCCTATCGCATCCTCTGTCTTGCAGCTGCAAAGATCTCGACCGGAACCTATGGAGGAATGCCTCTAAGCTCTCCTCATCGTCAAACGCATCAGCCCCGTAAAGCTCGTCGCAACCCTCGGAGAAGTCGCAGAACATAATCCGGAGTTTATCGCCGCCCCGCAGCTGGAGCCGAACGTTGTACCAGGCGTCATCCTGCGGACACCGGTAATCGATCAACGGAGACGTTTCCGTCGTCTTCGCCGGGCTGCAGTTGGCTGGCATCAGAGATGGTAGATGAAGCGTCGAGGTCATGGCCTGTTTGGCAGTGGATTTCAGGTTAAAAATAACTAAAATCGAATTTAAAGTTTGAAGTGCTTGAAGTAATTTTAAATTTAATTTTTATTTGAATGAAAAGTAATTAGAAATTAATTTTAAATTTATTTTAATTTATTTTTATTTAGATGAATATTAATTTAGAAATTATTTTATCTCATAATAAATTTTTAAAAATAATAAAATAAATAAAATTTATAATAAAAGTAAATAAAAAAAAATTATTCAAAATTTATAATTTATTTAAATATTTATTAATTTAAAATTCTCATGAAAATATATATTAAAATTTGAGATATTTAAGGGATGTTGTTATAAGTCAAAAGATGACGTGTTATTATTATTTAAATTTTGAATTTATCAGATTTAATTATCCCTTAATTTATTTATTTTTTTGATAAAAATTATCCCTTAATTTTAGCCTTGAGAGAAATACCAAATTTATTTCTAAATATGCTTATTTGAAAATCCGAAAAAAAGAAGAAGCGTCGCGAGTCAAAAACGGCCTCAAAGCCGTTTCACGCTTCAAAAACGGATTCAGATTTATGAGATGAATTAGAATCATTTGGCTAATTAATTTTATTAAATCGATTTTGTCCCGCTTGAAACTACTTGAAGCGGTGAATCAAATGGGCCCTCTAGTTCTTGCTTAGAGGGAAATGCGGTTAAATCATAATTGCAAACTTCACCCTCAAAAATTGGAAAATTATTGAGTTGGGAAGGTAAGGTGTTTGCAATTATAAGAAATGATCTTAATTACTTAGACTTATATAAAATTTTATTAATTAATAAAGCTTAATAAAAATAAAGAATTTATATGGCTGATCCCATCTAGTGAGATTAAAACTTGGTTATTGTTATTAATTTTAGGGGGATTTACGTAGAGAACATTGAATTCATCACAAATTGCGCATTTCACCATCATTTAGTAAATATTACGCATATCACACTCTCCTTATATTACTTATGGGTTTTACATTTCTATTGTAACAATAAGGAGAGTGTGATATGCGTAATATTTACTAAATGATGGTGAAATGCATAATTTTTGATAAATTCAATGTTCTCTACGTAAATCCCCTTAATTTTATTATTGATGTTAAAGTGTTCGTGCGTCAATTACTGTGATTCAAGCTATTGAGTAAATCTTTATTTGTACATAATAGTGCAAATAGTCTTAAATTATCGAGCAGCCAAATGAATTATCCTGTTGGCCGATAAGATGATCTGATTAATTAACTGAATAGTCTGTTTGGTCAACCGAACTATTTATTTGCTCTAATCAATGTTTGACTACCAAATTAGTAGATATTAATTGGAAACGACATGATTATATGTGATTCTTATTATTTCAGACAAATATCTATCTGGTTCAAATTATATGTACCTTTTTTGGATGAATAATTTCTTGATTTAGTAATCAAACAAATTACTCGGTCGGAGTAAACGGACGATCCAATCAGCTACCAAACTGTCCAGTCGACCAATCGGACAATCGGTTCGACTATTTGGCAACTTAACACTTTTTGTAGTATTTTGTGGGAGGTGGGGCTCGCTCACTTATATGGCTTTTTATGACTAGTTCATAGGTGTTTGAAATAGTGAGATATTCGAACTTAAAAGTATTTTTAAAAATTATTGCTTTTGGCACTTTGTTCCTTTTAAATTTAGCACTTTGCACTTTTTTATGTAAATTAGCAAAATTACATATTTTAAGTTTATGATGCAAAATTCACAAACCTTTTTTTTAAGTGGATTTATATTTCACATTAAGAGAAATGCCATTGTTTTGTTATATATTTATATATAGACCAAAATCATACGAAATTCATAAAGGGGATATTTATTTTAAAAATTAACATCTCCATTCTTGGATCAATTTAATTTTTAAAAATTAATATATGGGTCGGATGGTCTTTTTTAGTCATTTGTATTAATTTTTAAAGAACAAATTACTTAAAATGTTTTTATTTATAAAATTGTTTAAATACCAATCTCACTTAAGTGGATATTTATTGAAGAGTGACGAGAACAACAAATGTAAAATTAAAGAAAAGAATAAAATAATTATTTTATCATATTTAATAGAATTTTTAACAAAAACTATAAAGTTTTTTTTTTTGAAACAAAAACTGTAACTACTGTAACTAATAAATATATTGAAGTTAAAGCTAATTTTTAAAAATCATTTAAACCTTTGACTATAATATAATTAATTTAAGGAGCATTTACATGGTGAACACAGAAATTAAGTTAATTTAAAATAGTTTTTTTTTCAGATCCTGCATTAAATTCTATCAAAAGATTTAATCATAATTAAATCTCAATAAAATCTCACTCATTGATCACATCATTTAACTATCGACCTTCATGTTATGGCATCGCGGAGCTACATTAGTTCCGGCGGCAGCGTATTCATGCGATGTCGCAGTATATTCTCGCGAGGGGATAGCGTATTCACGCGAACATCATTCTGCTATTTGTATTTTCTTCTTATGCGGGCATCGCGAGCGAGCATTAGACCTTTCTACAACTTCAGAGTTCTGTCACCGTCGACCTCAGAAAGGTCCGATGCCCGCATAAGAAGAAGATGCAATAGCAGAGTGATGCTCGCATGAATACGTTGTCGCATCGCGAGAATACACTGCCACCTCTCGTGAATACGCTGCCGCAGGAACCAATGCAGCTCCGCAATGCCCTAACATGAAGGTCGATGGTTAAATGATGCGATCAATGATTGAGATTTTATTGAGATTTATCTATGATTAAATCTTCTAATAGAATTTATTGTAGGATATAAAAAATGAAAAATTAGCCATTTTAAGTGTAATATTTTGAGATTTATGACGAAAATTAGCTCAAATTTTATATCTACCGTCTAAATGTCCCTTAATTTAATCTACTGACGCATATTTTAAATTCATTAAATAATCATTGGAACTATATACTAACTATTTTATAAATTAAAATTTTAACATTTATATCAGTATTCATTAAAAAATATTGCAAAAATACTAAAAGTTCTGTGACAAACAAGAAAGTTAAGAAACCCTATTTTGTTGTGATTGGAATTGATTGATTTCAAAATTTTAATTTTTTGAAAATAATTTCATATTAATGTAACATTATGTTGAACATGAAACAATATTTTTGCAATACATTCACGCATAGACATAACTCAAAAATTTATGTAAGTTATAGCAATTTAGTTAAAATTTGATACGACATCTGCCAATTGGTTAGCTAATAAGAACCTGTAAGTAGCTTGCCCTCATTGTTCTAAAGCAAAAAATTTAAATATTTAACCTATGGATCGCATAAGTATTTAAATTTTCAATCTCAACAAGTTTGCTTTGTTTTTAAAAAGAATTTAATTTTATTAATACTAAATTTTGCAGAGACTAAAGAGAGTCTCGTAAGCGCAAAAGCAATCGCATAAAGCATGAGTAGGCACCATAAGTCATCACACTCTTCCAAAGCAGAGATAAAAAATAAATCCTATTAGTTGTTTTTTTTTTTTTTTTTCTTAAATATTATAATTCTCCTCACAATAATTGAGAATTATAATGGTGTGGATTTAAACTCAAAACCTCTTAGTTTCAAGCAAATTCTTTCTCTATTGAGTTAAGAGAAACTCCATGTAAACTCTCGTAATTCTACCATAACTCTTGTGCTTTACCTTAACTAGGAATTTTCATACCCCAATTTATTGTGGCCTACTGTGGTTAACACACACTATCACACCCCCGATTTAATCATGATGTCCTGTGGCTAACACATATAGATTGAATCATATTATTATACCCCCAATTTATCGTAACCTTCTATAGTTAACACACACTTTTCAATGCTTATTATTATTATTTTAATTAAAAAATATAAACTATTTTATATTTCTTTTCACATAAATTTAACATTAAAATATCATACTCTGTAGTTCTCTTTAGTTCTTATTAAAATATCAAAAAAGTCACATTCTCTGTAGTTCTCACTAAATTAATTAATTTTATTGACATTTCAAGTAATTTTAGTATAATTAATTCAATTTATTTATCATTATACATATTTTTTAAACAATTTCAAAACACATTTATTTTCCTTTTTTTTTTTGAAAAATTACATTAGGGCTTCTGATACCAAAAAAAACATTGCAAATTAATTTTAATTTTTTAAAAATTTTGATTCGAGTCTTGAGAATGTAAAAGTGCTACAATTTTGATCTCGCTTCTTGAACCTTATCATTTTCACTATTTTTTTATTAAAAATTTGAAATATGATATTTTTTAACTAATTTGAATTACTTATATATTTTAAAAAACTATTATGTTAAAATGTGATTTAAATAATAATTAAATAATCCTAATTATAAGTATTATTTATTAAGCTGTTGAGATTTTTATGAAAATCAGATACAGGATTTGTTATAAGCTATCATTATAAATACGGGATGATCAGATAATCTGAAAAAATTGGAGAGAGAGAGAAACAGAGAAAAAGTGGGATTATCAGGATTTCTGCAGTGCTTTCTATTGGATCTTCTTCGTCGGCTACGGAGGTGATTTCGTAGGAATTTGGAGGCAATCATCTGAGGCTTAAGGAGCAATTGGATTGTTTAATCTGAAAGAAGAAAAGATTCAATTTCTGTATCCAGTCTGAGATCGAGAAACAGGTAATTGATGTAAGATTCTTTTTCTATCTGATTTTCTATATAATAAAGTCTCTCTCTACTCTTCTTGTGGATGTAGGAGGAATACCTCTGAACCACGTAAATCTGGTGTTCTTGTGGTTGCTTCGTTCTTTTAGTATCATTATTTCTCATACTTATCTGGCACGATTTATTTGACTAACTACACGTCCGACGATCCGAATTTTTCGCTGCGTATTATTTCACAATACTATTACACATTTTTCTCACATTTTTAAAAAAAATTTAACAAAAATTTTAAATTTAATTTTTTTCATCTCTTATTTTTAATACTAAAAATTTGAAATTAAAAGAATAAATATTAATATTTTGAAATTATATTTTAAAAAAATCTTAAAATTAAAAATGTGATTAGTTTTATAAGTTAATAATTATATTTTAATTAGGTCTAAAGTTATAAAATTTTAATAAATTTTCAGAAATTTCAATTAAAATTTTTAAAAAATTAAGGCTAATTTGGTATGCTCTTGGGATCTGATTTCTTGAGATAATTTACTTTTATTAATATTATTTAATGAAACCTTGGCCATTTTTTTATGATAACGAACTCTGTAGCTTTTTCATTTTTGAAAGATGGAAAAGTCATAATATTAAATTAAAATAATAAGATAAAAAATATAAGAGTCAATGAGCATCTTGTTAAAGATATTACAAAAACTAATGGATAGTAATATATTTTTTTTTTCTAATAAACATTGCCTAACGTAATATAATGCATCAAAAAATTGGTGTCACCTTTTTATGTTATGTGATACATGTGTAACCATATAAAATAAATATAAAAATAAAATATTTATAATTTGTTCAATGACAATATTTCTATGGGGGTTTGCATAGCTTTTAAAATCTTTTTTTTTTGAAATTCGGCCGTAGCCTATAATACTATAACAGTAAAAAAAGATACATCAGGTACAAAAAGTTCGATCCTTGTCAAGAATCGCACAAAAATCGAGTGGGAGGGACATGCCCCTACGCCACTATAAATCATCTAAACAAGAAAAGAAAGCTACAAAATCTGCCGCTCTATTAGCGGCTCTGTATACATGAGATATCTTGTACGCCTTAAAGGTGCAAAAAAGGTTGACCATCTGGGCCATGGTCTTGTCGGGAGGGTCCTCTGGCTGTCCGGTGAAGGTCCGCAATAGTGATGGCAGAGTCGCCCTCTATCTAAATCCCGTCCGCCGTATTCGCCCACTCCCGGTGAAGGTCCACAATAAGAGCTCCCGTCGCTTCTGCTGTAGGAGTGGCATGAGTGTAGAGCTTGTAGCCAGTCGCTAGTAGGAGATCGCCCACTATTTTTTTAGCATTGCTTATCTGCATGGTCGCTTGCTTGGTATTGAATTATTATCTAATACTCAATTTGAAATTTGTTTTACTAACTGCTAATATTGAATATGATACTTCATTCAACATTTTCATGCGTTAAAGGTTCTAAATAATTGTTTCCTTTTTTGCTAATGATCTGAATGATTTCCTACCTATCACGTGAGATTTAATTAGTGTTAGATAACTCATATTGAGATAATTTATTTTAAATGAGTTACACCACATTATTTTAAATGAGTTACACCACGTTTTATTGAATCCTTCTCTAATTAGATCTTAAATCTCAAGTGCATTGTTTGGGATGGCTCTCAATGCCTAAGCTCTTATGCTTTTTGGACGTTAAAGTCTGGTTTAATTTGAGGTTTTTTTTGAAAAAAAAAATATATTTTATTTTTTATATTTAATAAGAAAAAAATTTATTTTAATATTAAAAAATATGTAAAATATTAAATATTTTTAATTTAAATATTTATATTTATGTTAAATATAAAATAAAATTAATTTTTTAAATTAAAATTTATATTAGGCAAAAAAAAAATATTTTAACCAAAGGAGGCCTGAACGAAACAGTCCTAATAAAATCGCTCCATCTCAGCTTCAAGGTCCAGCTTTCGTGCCAAGGTGAAAACCGTAACAGAGGGCTTCTCAGCGTCTTGTAAATGGAAGGCCCCTACGCCACTTTCCTTGAGAAGACTCGACTGCCTCAGCCGTCCTTCCAGCGTTTCGCCGTCGTCTCACTCTTCCGCCGCCTCGAGGCTGCTTCAAGCTCCCTCGGTTTGGCCTCGAACGCTGGCCGCGACGCCGTCTCGCACTGCCTGCGCTCACCCTTCGCCCCCGTTGTCGATCAGACCGTCCGTGAACTCTGCCGCCTCGTGGCTGCCGGTGGTGGCCTCCCTACCTCAGATGCTTTTATCGAGCTCCAGTCTGCGCTTGAGGGTTGCGATTCTTGTTTCGCCCCGGTCTTCATTAAGGGGATTGGCTTTCTCTGCCGCTTCGCGTTCCGCACCGACCCGTCCTGGGGCCGCCGCTTCGATCAGGTCGAGCTGCATCCCTTCGTCAAGGTCTCTCTCTCTCTCTCTCTCTCTCTCTCTCTCTCTAACACACACGGACACACCCTTCTTTGTGAAAGAGATTTTAGCTCACTTACCAATACGTTGGAAAAGCTTCTCTTTTGAAAAAACAATAAAAAGTGAGAAGAACCTCATGTCTTTGTTGTATTGTGAAATTATCGCATTTTTTTAACGCAAGTTGTGACTCGAGGTGTTAAATTTGAAAAAAGATTCAATTTTTTTTCAGGGGCATTTGGTTATCTATATGCCATCTTTTTAGTTATAATTTCATAATTTTTTAGAAGGTTATTTATACATGTCACTGAATCAAATAATTATTTTTTCTAGATAATGTAATATAATACGAAGATAACATTAAATCAAATGCGTCATTAGCTTTTTAATGATAATATGCCATGTGCTTAACATTGTTTCATTTAAGCTGCTAATTACTTTAGATGAAATATGAATAATTGTTAAATTCCACATAAACTTGTGCAAGGGCACATAATCACATTTTTTTTAGCCTGAATATTGTGACTTGAGGTAATAATGTTACGTTAAATGTGAAAAAAAATTTATTTAGCTTGATGATAACATTCCATGTATGAGCCTATCATTCTTTCATTTAAGCTATCAGTTATCTTTGATGAAATATGAGTTATTGCCAAATTTCATATAACCTTGTGCAAGGCCCACATGATTGCACTTCCCAAAACCTTTTGCATATAAGCTTTCAATCCATTCTATCATTTAAGCAAAACCACAAACTCTACTAATTAGAAAATAGTTTTTTCGCAGCTTAAGCACGCCTAAATCTATTTGGACAACTGAACTCTTTTTTTGTGTTTTAAGATTCTTAAGTCAACCAAACCCTTTCTTTGTGTTTTAAGATTCTTAAGTCAACCAAGCCTTGTATTTCAAGCTGCTTCAAAAACTATGCCACTTTAATCACTTAACATTGATGGAGGAAACCGTCTTAAGGAGGAGCCCAAAGAGTAATGGGATCATAACGTGCGTTCCCGAAATAGAATAAAAAAAAACTGGAAAAGAAAAGTGAAACGAAGATTTGAGATGGTTCAGAGAGATCCTCTTACATATATCGATTAGTTTAGCCAAAGAACTCCACTAGAATTCGCTAAGAGATTCGAAGAGGCAAGTTACAAAATCTGTCTCTCTCTCATATAGTAGAAGGATATGGAGAAAGAAGGAAGAAGAAAAGAGAAGGATATGAGAAATTCCTTCTCCTAGATGTGGTTCTTCTGCTTGTTGTCCGCTTCGAATTGTTCTTATTAGAGTGGATTTGATCTCCTCTACCAACGATAGAAGGGTAGTATTTATAAACTGGTAGAACCTGAGTTAACGGGAATCAAAGGGCTGTCCTATAATTGCTAGGATGTGGTAAGCATAGTGGAGGTAATGGAGGTAGTGTTTCGGTAGTTAATTGACTAGAGAGCTTATTGAACTTTGCTACATGTTTATCTTAGATCCAGTTTATCATGGGTGTGATGATGATAGAAGGTTCTTGGATGCAGGGATATGTTTGGTTGTTAGTGTTATGTGGAAATTTTGTAGAGAAAAGTGGAGTTCATGCTGTAGCAAAGCAGAGATATGTGGGTGTTCTTATTTGTTCCTTTGTTATCCACCTAGTGGAGACGTGCTACTCATGTGATTGGTAAGGGGAGCTCTACTTGTAAGGCATAGTGGAGAGCGCCTACTACGAGTACCAGGATTTCTGATGCACAGATTATGATTTCAAACTTGGGTTAGTTCACTTGTATAGTTGACTACTTGATTGGATTTGTTGATTGTGGGGCTAACTTGCAGGCCACGTGGACGGTTGAGATGAGCCACGTGATTTTTTATGTTAAACATTTCTCCCCCAAGCAAATAATGCAATATTTCCTATGCGATATTTTGCTTAGTAAGATAAAGAGCTGCTGCTCGCTTATTTAAAGCCTTATAAATGAACCTTTTTCCTTATTGATTTGAATTGGACTGATATGGTTTCCCTTAAGGGAGAGATTAGCGAATCTGATGATGAGATTGTGAGGATCTTTGAGCAGTTTGCTAAGAAGCAGACTATCATGGAGGTGCTTTTGGAGCAGCCACCTGCGTAAAAAGTGAGGTGCGCTATATTGCTAGATGAAGCAGCCTCTAAAAAGACCCAAAGTGTTGCGCAATCTGGGGTTGGTGCTGGCGACTCTGTTAACTTTGAGGAAGCTACTCCCTGAGTAGGTTTCCTTTCCTTGGGGAGAAGAATGTGACTCCAAACACTTTAGATAAGGAGAATTGTCCATCGGTTGATAAGGGAAAAACCCTTGAACTCTTTGGTGGAGGATGCCAGTCCTTCATCGTCAAGAGGCGGAGGTTCACTTCTAGAGAATGTTGTCGGACCAACTATCCTTCAGAGGGCGCCGTCACGTCTCCCTAAAGCTGTTGATCAGTGGTGCTGAGGTCTGTCCGCTCTCTGGTGAACTTCTGGTGGTGGCTTGAACCAGAGTGCTGAAGTGAATCTATAGTAATTCGGCTATGGCTTGTGACTATTTCCAGTCGCTCTTCGAGTTTGTCTATGAGCGGTCGAACATGGAGGTTCAAAGATTGGAGGTGGATTTGAGACACCACTAAGATGAGAATCAGAGGCTCGCACGTTAGCTAGAGCGTGAGAAGAAGAGGGCCATCACTAATGAGATGGACATTAGAATGCCAAGCAAAAGTACGAGAAGTTATAATAGGAGGCATTTGCGAAGAGTGAGAAGTTAGTGGCGAAAATGGTGGCTCTAACCAAAGTTAATCGTCGGTTGGTTGAGGAGGCTAATAGAACTAAGGATCGTGAGAATGCTGCTTGTTTGACTTGAATCAATGCCTTAAGTTGGAGGAGAGGGTGGCCGCAGTGATGACCAAAGAAGGTGCCCTAGAGAATGAGATAAGGCTCCATTTGAAGCTACTACTTTTGACAAGATTGTCGTTGACGCTGGCTTTTAGGTTATAGGATTTTTGATTTTTGAAAATTCTGTCGACCATTCTCTAGTAAGTTGCTTTGGCAGTCTTCAATCCAAATGACATAATCCAGTAGTAGAATGTGTCGAACTCTGTGTTAAAGGATGTCTTCTCTTCGTCTTTATAAGCCATTTTTGTTTGATGATTTCTGGAGAAGGCATCAAGGAAGCTCATCACCGGAAAACCCACTATTTGGTCGGTTAGAGTGTCGATCTGGGGTAATGGGTAAGAGTCTTTGGGCATGCTTGATTTAGGTCTCGGAAATCAACACACATGTGCCATTTCTCATTGAATTGCTTAACCACAACCATGTTTGCTAACCAGTTCAGGTAGTGGATTTCCCAGATGAATCCGACGACAAGTAGTTTTTCCTTCTTACTGATGGTCTCTACACGTTCTCCCCCGTTATGCGCTACTTTTGCTTAATGTGCTTGACATTTAGACGATATTCAACTACTTCTCTGTTTACCCCTATCATAGTCGAAGGCCTCCAAGCAAATACAATGATATACTCAGAAATAAGGGCAATCACATCTGCTCTTTCATTTTCGTTCAATTTAGAATAAGTCATTACATAACATGTTGTATCGACTTGTTAACAGGTATAGTTATGGTGATTTCTTCTGGCTTGATCTCTTCTCTTTCCGGATTCACTTGGTCGATGAGGATCTGTGCAACAATATGATTGGACTTTAGGGTTTGAACAGGGTCTTCCCGAATTGTGATGACTCCTACTGGAGTTGGTCGTGGTGAAGAATCTGTTGGTGTACTCATTTGTGGTCTCACCTTCTTTTTGCTTGATATCGGCCAAAGAGATTTGGAGACGTCGAGCTTCTACACTTTTAGAAATCGGGTGAGAAGCTCTAGTGGTTGTATGACTGGATGAAGCAAGTCGGTAGGCCAGTGTGCCAAGTGAAGGTGTGCGACTTGAAAGTAGAGCCCATCATATGACACTTCAAAGCTTCTGTGAGCCACGAATAACGAATGAAAACTTCAAAGCTCTGGACGTGCTTGCGAGAATCAGAATCACCGTTGTAAGAGTCCAACTTACGACTTGTCTTCTTGGATGGGGATGCTTGAATTGTTGGAGATTGATGGGAGTCAATGACTCGACGTCAACACCCTCGAACAAATTAAAGGTAGTGGGCCAGGAAAGTTAACCTCATAGAAAAGATTTTTTTCTCTTTATGGTGAGGTAAAGGAGGTTGATTGCAAGACGGATGATACTGAGGGACAACAGGTCCCACAGTGAAATAATTTGTGGCCCCTAAAATGGGGACAAGGGCCCATTGGTGGTCGTAGAGAGAATTTAGTGGAAGAGAAATTGCAGTAGGAGTGCGAAGAATAGGTGTAGCTGTCAGAACGGCTGTTATGCCAGGCGCCGTTGTTGGGATAAGGACCTTGGTAGAGGAGTATGCATAGTCGGAGCAGTTGGTCGAAGATCGAATCGTGGGAAAGCAATGGCGATCGGAGCTGAGAAAGCAAAAGTCGCATTCGCCGCACGCAGCTCCAAGTGTGCTTGTGATGCTGGCATCACGAGATTCATTGTTGGCTGTAAATTCTGTGTGGCTTGGGCTATGATGAATGTCGCAAACTTTGCGAAGATTGGCCTTGGAATTAGTCATCTCCCTTAGCGCATGTTGCATGTTGTCAACCACTCCCTGGAGGCATGCTATTTGCTAATCTTTAGAGGAAACATTAGAATTACCATTGTGAGCCTTACCGCGAGAGGGGGAGGTGCGTGAATTTTGGCGAGGAGACTTGACAATCACTTGGGAAGCTGGCAAAGGAGCAGTATTGTGAGTGTTTCCATTCTCTTTGATCTTATATGAGGGCACCAAAAATGTTAACGGAGGAAGTCGTCTTAAAGAGGGAGTTCAGAGAGTAATGAGATTGCAATGCGTGCTTTTGCAGTAGAATCAGTAAGAAAAAATAGGCAAAGAAAAGTGAGGTAAAGATTTAACATGGTTCGAAGAGATCCTCCTATATCAGTTAGTCCGGCGAAGCACTACACTTGAATCGACAAAGATGTTCATCGAGGCGAATTACAAAATCTCTCTTTCTCTCTTTGACATAATAGGTGTAAGGGGAGCAAGAAGGAAGAAGAAAGGTGGAGAAGGATCTAAAAAATTCCTCTTCCTAGATGTGGTTCTCTTGCTTATTCCTTGCTTCGAAAGGTTCTGATTTGAGCGGATTTGATTTCCTCTCCCAGTGATGGAATGGTCGTATTTATGGACTGACAAAACCTAAGCTAGCGGGAATCAAGGGCTGTCCTACAACCATCGGGATGTGGACGTAGTGGAGGTAGTGCTTTGGTAATTAATTGACTGGGAGCTTGTAGGACTTCACAATGTGTCCATCTTAGACCCAATTTACCGTGGGTTGATGATGATATAAGATTCTTGGATGTGGGGACATGTCCGGATGTCAGTGATATGTGACGATTTGATTGGGAGAAGTGTTCTTGCAGTATTAGAGTAGAGATGCTAGTGTGCTTATCTATTCCTTCGTTATCTACCTAACAGAGACATATGCCACTCATGTGAATGACAAGGGAAGCCCTAATCGTATGGCACTAATGGGTAGATTATTATTTCAAATTTGGGGCAGCTCTACATGTTTAGTTGAGCTGGCTGGATTTGTTAATTATCGGGTTGATTTGCGGGCCACACGAACGACTGAGATGAGCCATGCAATTTTCATGGCAAAC
This sequence comes from Apostasia shenzhenica, assembly GCA_002786265.1. Classification (NCBI taxonomy): domain Eukaryota; kingdom Viridiplantae; phylum Streptophyta; class Magnoliopsida; order Asparagales; family Orchidaceae; genus Apostasia; species Apostasia shenzhenica. The sequence goes on along the minus strand of KZ452037.1, from coordinate 5,902,464 downwards.
ACTTGGGCTTTTTACAAACACAAATTTTGTTGCTTTTAACTTAGTTAATCATTCGTCTCCACTGCCTTCTATTAAATACTCCATAGATTAAATTATTATAAACACGTGTTACTTTTCTCAATGAGAAAGTCTTTTGCTGTGTGGTTGGTTGATATGGACTTTGAGCATGTTTTATGCATGACCTCTAATGTGTATACGAAAGTTTTATCTTCTTGTGTGGCCTTAACTGTTTGTTTCTTTTTAGGTTCTTTCTAGCCAGGAGGAGTTTGAGGAAGTGCTCATTCAACAAGTGCTTTTGTTCATTGCCCATAGCATGCCCCTGGGTATTGATGACGTTGTGAGGTTCTTGAGGCCGTTTATTTTGTTTTCTGTAACATGGAAGCCATCTTCTGCCCGTTCTTACTTCTTTGCAAGGGACCTGATAGCAGCAATTGCATCACTATCAAGCTCATTTCCTTTGAAATTTCTCAGCATCATGAAGCTTCTAATGGAGTGCCTCAAGTACTTACCTTCTACTAATGCGGAGGTAATGCCCGGCTTATTATTTTCAAAGCATTTCATAAGCTATTGAAGTAGATATCATGGGGAATTTAGACTTTTAAGATTCTGATTCACCATAATAATTATTTTGGGAAATATGATAAACAAAGTAGAGGAAACATATCAAATTAGTATTTGTGATTGAATTTTATATGCTTCCAATTTTTCTTAAAGCATGATGCCATGATTTGCCTTGGAGCTACTCACAAAGGTAATCTTATATATTTTCATGTACTCAGATCATGTGATGAGATTATGATAAGGGTTGCTTAAGGCACACATTTATTGTTAATAAGCAGTCTACTGCATTTCTTATGATTGACATTTTTTCTCATTCATATTTACTTCATATAGGAATTCAAATTCATTGTCAGCTCGAGTGAATATCTTGTGGATGGCTATGTGGTTCTCTTGCAGCACAGTGTTGGTACCGAGAAGGTAATCACTTTATTTTTTGCCTTTATGTTTCTCTAATGTTATCTGCAATATGAATGTCCCTAGTAATGTGCGTACATTTTGAGAGCACAACTTATATGTTTCAAGTCACAATTTTTCTTACATTTATTCTTAGATGATTGCCCTTTCTTTTGAAAGTATTTACCTTATAACCCTATGCAGTTGATGTAAGAATTGATACCACCATCAACATCTTACACTGTGCCTATCCAACACTTGATCAACGAAGGTTGGCTCTCATTGTCGAACAAGTACTTATCTATGATCATCACTCTTCATCGACCAATTATGTTTCACTATTGCTCTCATTTCAAGAGAATAGGACTCATTGTGCATTGACGAGCAATACCCTCGGCCAGCTCCATTGATCTGTTGATCAAGCAAAACCTTCCCCCTTCCAAGGTCCGGGGTTAAATGCCTTCATCTTGCTTTCCATACTAGCAATCTTTTCACAGACAAATGACTTTTACATAGGTGACTACAACTCATGTTTGGCGAAGATGGTGATAATCCTTGTGTTTGGATTTAGATTGGAGGTAGTAGACCAACAAAGCGGTGGTGAAAGACACCATTCCTTTCTATGTAACCCCTATAGAATGAAAGGCTCAAACCTTAGGAGAATCGTGAGCATGCAGGAACTTAGATCTCTAATATATTAACTCCAGCTCCTGGCTTCTTGAAGGAGAGTAAGGCTAGGTGCTTATGAAAAACTAAGAGTGAATTGATAATATAAATATGTTTATATTGTGGCGCTCCTACAATCTATTTAGTTAGTGGATTTCAAAAGAAATATTTTTGTGGGCTATAGTTATATGCAACAATAATAATTAAGCTTTTATTTCATTAGGTGGAGTCGGCTATATGAATTTTTTGTTCTATTGCATTCTATCAAATAACAAGTTTTTATTTAGTCTTTTGATAGTTTAATATGTGATAGTATGTGAGATCATTTTTTATTTTTTCTTACCATCGTCTTATTTAGTTTTTTCCCCCTCTTTTAACACGATTAAAATTCAATAATTCAATTCTCTTTATTGGAGCTTCCGTTGGCTTAGTTTATATATGCAAACCATCTAAGTTGACTATCTCTAAGCTTTTTCTCAACGGAGGTTACCCTAATATTTTCACGAATATACTTATTTTTCATTTTATCCTTTCGTGTATACTCATTTATTCACCTTATTATTCTCATCTTTATGACATTTATTTTACATTTTTGCTTTTACCTGTGGGCCAGCATATATCATTATATAATATTGCTAGTCTTACAATTATTCTATAGAATTTATTTTTAAGTTTAAGTTATTTTTTTTTTCGCAATACATTAGAAATATTTTTTCATTTTTTATATTCTGCTTGAATTTTATTGATAATGTCACTATTTATTTTATAGTTATTTTATATGATTGATCGAAAGTATTTAAATCGCTTTCTTCGTGACAGCTTGACCATCAATTGTCATCTCACCAATATAAGTGTTTTTATTTTGATTAATTTTATACTTTGTATTTTCGATTTTTGATCAGCTAAGATAAAAATCTTTAAATTTTAAGGTATTCTTTCATAATTTGAGTTTCGCCTTACGTTTATCTCTAGTTTTATCAATAAAGAAAAAATCATTTGTGAAAAGCGTACACAAAAGTACTGTTTTCGAATATGTTTGATTAGAGCATCTATAACTAATGCAAAAAGACATAGACTTAAATCCGATTCTTGATGCAATTCAACTATAATTAAATTTTTTTTAGTTAAATCTCTTTGTGTTTGATTACAAGCAATAACCTTTTTATATATGTCTTTAATAACTTGAATATAGGTAGTGCAAATACTTTTTTCCTAAAAGTTTTCAAAGCACTTGCATTAGACTTTATCATAAGTTTTTTAGATCGATGAAAATCAAATGTAAATTTTCTTTTCTCTCTCTGAACTTTTATATTAAACCTCTTAATAAATGAATAACTTTCATAGTGGATCTGCTAGGTGCAAAACCAAATTGGTTTTGTGATATCCTATTATCACAATATAATCTCTACTCGTTCACCTTTTTCTAAAGTTTTAAAGCATGGAGCTATATATATATATATATATATATATATATATATATATATATAGGAAATGATAAGAAGACAAGTTGAGATAAATTCAAACTCAAAAAATTTGATTTACGTAAATTTTAGTCGAGTTTGATCATTTTCAATTTTGCTTACAACATAGAAATTATTAAATAATATTTAATAAAAAATGCTTTTTATATTTTTGTTTTTTAAAAATGTTTTTTTGTATGATACTATTTTTAGATTTAAATTATCTAATTAAGTAAAATTTACACACTGTTTTCTATACATTCCATTATACTATGAATTATATATGTACTTGTGACATACATTGTCTTGTCTATTTTACTAAATATTATACAACTACAATCAAGCCTTTACCACACTAGGTGTGGTTAGTTACCTGAATCATTTGTTTCCATTACATTATATCAGTTAATAAATTCTTATTTAGCTTTAATCGTGTAAAATTATTTTTTATAGTTTCATGCTATATTTTTTTTACATGAGCAAAGTCTTTCCTTATCAGAGTTTTAATCGGCTTACGATTTATATATTTAAATAATCTAAGCCGACTCTTTTTGAGTTTATTCTTAATTGATGTTACTTTAACTTTCTTGCAAATATACTTATTTTTTATTTTATTTTTTTGTGTATACCCACTTATTTACTATAGCATTTTCATTTTTACAACACTTATTTTTTTAATTTGTTTTCTCTTTATAAGTTAGCATTTAGTACCGTATATTATCGTTGATCTTATTACTATTTTATAAAATTTATTTTTTAAACTGAATAAAATTTCTTATCACACAATATACTAAATATATTTTTTTCATTTTATCTTGACATCACTATTTATTTTATCGACATTTTGTATGATTGATTTGAGGTATTTAATCAATTGTCACATTATCAATACGAAATCTTCTTTCTTGACTAAATATGTATTTCATTTATTTAGTATATATACGTATATTTTCATGTATTTGCGCATGTATATAGGCAGTATGCACACACGTACTCACGCATGTATATGCAAACATGCACATATATGCATATGTGCATGTTTACATATACGTATACATATATATGCACGTATATGCGTACATATAAGTGTACATATAATTATAAATGCGTATATGTATATGCATACATATACGTATACATACAAATATATACACGATGTAGTATGCGCATGCGTATACGCATATATATATATATATTCACGTTTATACATATACACATATTTTACATTTTTGCATATGAATACATGTATGTATTTCTGTACATATATATATATATATACACCCATGTATACATATATATATTCGTATACATATTTACATACATATAAGCATACATGTATATGTGTCCATATACACATATATATATATATATATGTATACCTGTATGTATATGCATACACATATGCATACACATATGTATTAATGCATGTGAATATATATATGTACACATAATTTATATATACACATCCATAAAATGAAATTTAATAATAACATATAATTTCAGTGAAGTTTTATTTATGAGTATTCTAGTATTTATCTTTTTTTATTTAGTTTTTATTCTTTATTCTATTCTATCCAAATAAACAAAGAAATTGTAATTTCATTTTTGTGCAATGATAATTTTATTTTCATGGAATAACAATTTTGTTCTAACCTTATTCAACTCTATTCAAGTAAACACAACGTTAAAGTATAACTTATTAATTTAATTTTTCTATTATTGACACAATCTTGTACATTACTTTTATTCTTATAAATAGGTACCAATGTACTCTTTCTTTATTCATTTTTTATCCTTTTTGTATTCAAAATTATATTAAATAATTTGATGAACCAAGAAATTTTTTCATCTCTTATATATTTTTAAATATTTATTGGGATGTCTTGTGGTCCTATTTTCTTTCTACACTTCAATTTTTTTAAACCTTCCCGAACTTCGGCTTTATTAGTATTCTAGATGCAAGAGCAATTTTTGCTTCTTTTTGGATGTTACGTTTAATATGATCAATTGTATTGCCACAATTTTCATTGAAATTTTTTTGAAAGTAACTCATCTATCTATATTAGATATCATTTTTCTTAAAATATACTTTTTGATTTTTATCTTTAATGCATTTTACTTAGGTCTTTAGTTTTTCCTATTTCATGCCTTGATAATCTTATATATGTTTTTTTTTTCTTTTTCTAGTGTTCAGCTTTTTATTTATATTCTTTGTATTATATGTTACTTTTTTGGACGCTCATTGAGCCAATTTATATTTCTCATAATTCTTATATTTAGACAAATCATTATAACAAAGTTTTCTCTCATTATTCTCTTTTTGTATGTCTTCTTTTGACCACTAAGCATATTTATTTTTTAGATCAGTTTCTTTGAACTATCACAACATATTTTTCCTATCTTGTTGATGCAGTCAACAACCGTCCCTTTCGATGTTCCACTGCTCAAGGTTTTGATACTTTCTTTTAAAAATATATTTGTTTTCATTTTTTAGATTCTGTTATCGAGTCTAAAGGCATCATTTTGGTTTATTATTCCTTCTTAAATTTTTTATCTTGAAATATATGATCATTAATTAATGTTGACTTGCCAAATATTTACTTGGAATATTTTATAATCTTTACAATTCAAGTAATTTCGTATTCTTATAAAAAATAATCAATAACATGCTCATCTGTTTTCTTAAACAAAGTATTAGTATTCATGTAATCATAAGCTAAAAAAAGCTCAAAATAGTTTTATATTTCCCATTAGTCTTTCTAAAATCACACCCATTATGGTTGCTATTAAATTCATTAGCAATACTTTTCATATGCCTGTTTAGACCTCATTTGATAAATATTCTTTCCTCTTGAGGTATCCTTTGTATTAATTTTTTAAAATCATTCTAAACTTTTTTCTTTATATTTGCATTCGAATGTATTTGAGGGGCTTGTACACTTACAATGTTTCTAATTATTTTATTGATTATAAATTTGAAAATTATAATTCTATCCCTATTTATTTTGACTTCTACAATATAATCTTTTAAACTCATCTAGAATTATACTTATTCTATTCCTAGTTTTATTCTTCCAAGAATACTAAAGTTTGAAACTTAAGTTATTAATTTTTTGGTTTTCTTTTTCACCCATTTTGTTTTATAAAAAAATAAATATTAAATTTTTTATGGATTATAATATCTATTAATTTCATTACCTTGCCTGTTAGGCTGTCTATATTCTAAGTTCTTACTAGTTCTATTAACTTGTGTTCTAGTATTTTAGACTGGCTCTATTTCTTGTATTAATCCATGATGTTGAAACTCTTGCTTATTTATCACTACACATCTTTATTAGGGAATGCTCTAGGTTTAGCATAAGTTTTTAAAAAATTCATGTTATATTTGATTCAATAAGTTTTATGTTTGTTGTCGGCTGCCTAACACAACCTTTCATGTTTCTCGTCCGGGGCTTGGGACCAAGTCAAATACATTACAATGTTTAATGCTTGTAAAAAAACACTTGACATTGTTTAATGAGATCGGTCTTTGATTGTTTTATTCTTGAGAAATAGCCTAATATCTAAAGTACTATATTTTTTTGGGTAAAAATCATCTACGGTTTTGAGGTTTCGGAGTAATATCAAGTAGATTTATAATTTTAAAAATTTTTGAATATGGTTCCTAGGTTGATATTAATATTTCAAGATCATTTTTCCTTAATATTTTACTTTTTTTCTTCTTCATATTTTAATAAAATTTATAGTTAAATTAAATATTAAATATAAAATATTAAAAACAACTTCACTCGCCCATCTCCTATCCTTGGTAGGGATGACATCGTGACGGGCTACTATGCGCATAGACTCACGACCCTGCCCGGTTGCACACATTGTGGTAAATCTCGTTGTGATGTTGGCGCTGCCTTTGCTGGTTGTAGCATGGAATTGGAGGTAGGAGAGGGAAAGTTTTGTGTCATTTTATATTTAAATATAAATTTTATCTAAAAGATGTTAAAAATATCAAATTAAGCAAAAAGAATTGAAATCAGATTTGATTGCTATGAAGCACGAGTATGATATAGATACGATACGAATACGGTGATATGATAAACTTAGAAAATAGGATACAAATATATATTGTGTGTATTGTATTATCATATTTAAGATATGGTTCATATAACATAAAGTAGAATGATTTATATACATTATTGATGTGAATTTAAAAAATATTTTTTAAACTTTTTTAAAATTTATTATATTTTTTATTTTTAAATATTCTTGATGCTACTAAAAGTAACATTATAGATAATCTAATTCAAAAAATAAAAATATGTTTCAACAACTATTGAACTTAAAAAATTTAAAATAATATCATAAAGTTTATTTAATTACTTCTCAATCCTTCACAAAATATGTAGGTGAATTCGTAGTTTAATTATATATCAATAAGTTAGGTTCAGTTTCAGTCTAAATTGAACTCAAATTGATTAACTCAATGCAAGTAAGATGCAATTAATAAGTAACACGATTATCATGACTTAAATTTAAATATACTTATCCAATCAAAATATATACATATCCTATTCTTTCTGAGCCTTTAACTAGTTGAATAGACAGGTAAAATAAAAAATATCAAAGTCTTATTCTTTTTTATAGTACAAGCTTCATTGAGGTAAAGAAAAAGTATGATCAACATTTAACAGAAGTAATAGCAAAGTGTCGGTTAATCAACTAAAATGAATAATATAGCACCTTGGAGGTACCAATTTTTCTCTCTTACTATAACTCTAGTGCCTATAAAGTTTTCTGTGATTTCAATCATGTGAACTTGTTGTGTAGCTCTATTATTATTATTATTAACTATTGATCTAAATATTGAATATTTTATCGCGCAAGTCAAGCCAATTGATCCAATTTTTTTTAATTAGAGAATTGGGAAATATCAGACAAGTATCAGATAAATATCTATAACATCTCGTGTTCCAAATGTAGAGGTATTATCCGCTTTGGCTTTAGGAAACTGCGTGACTTGAGTACTTCTCAGGAGTTTACTCATCTCAGTACTACTCCAGCTCAATTATGCTTAACTGCAAAGTTTCTTATCATTAGTCTTACGATTTTCCCTCAAAATGCACCTCTGTTATTTGAGATCATGTTATTTACTTATACAGCTTAAGATCTCCTCCCTTTTGATGTGAAACGATTCATTCCCATACCCTTTTCACCACTTTTTATTTGCCTAGAAGCCTATCAGGAGCCGCATTTTGTCTTCGTGATTTCTTTCTCTTAGGATATCACCCAACGATAACTCACTGCTCTCTTCAGCCATGGGCGTCATAAGCCCATCAGTTTCTGCCTAATTTGTCCTTGGACCACATCGTATTGCAGGAGGTCGGATCTAATACTATATATAACATCCCATGACTCAAATATAGATGTATTATTCGCTTTGGCTTTAGGGAACTGCGTGACTTGAGTACTTCCCCGGAGATCACCATTCTGATACTACTCTAGTTCAAGCACGCTTAATTACGAAGTTTTCCATTATCAGCTTTACTGTTTAGCCCCAAAAGGCACTTTTATCATTTGAGATTACGTTATTTATTTAAACAACTTAGAATTTTCACCCTTTTTCGATGTGGGATGATTCATTTCTGTGCCCTTCTTATCACTTTTTATTGTCCTAAAAGCCTACTAGGAGCTGCATTTTATCTCAGTGATTTCTTTCTTGTAGGGAATTACCCAATCATCACTTTCCGCCCTCTTCGGCCACAGGCATTATAGTATTAAATTTTTAAAATATAAAAATAAAAATTGATACGCCATGTGGCATATCAGATACATATCAGTAGAGTATCAGAGAGTATCGATATCTGATACAGATACGGTACATATATGTTACGTTTCACGAAGTATCAGTACTTCATAGCCTGATTGAAATATTAATTGCAACCCCAAGGCCTTCATTGAAATCCTTGATATTACTCCCAAACTTTAGAAACTTGGATGATTTTTACTTTTATTTTTATGGCATAGGACATTGTGAATTTGTTTTTGTTTATATTGAAATATTACTTCCAACTAACATGTTTTTTACTTTGTTAACTTTTATTTGGGGTAGGTATGTTTTTTTATTGTCATTGTCATATCGTCAATAAGTCTTAGCAAAACAATTTGGGATCTATTTTGTGAGTCATTTTCTGCTTATGCATGTCTTATTGATTCTAGGTTATCGAAAATATTTTTTGTTGAACTTGTTAGCAAAATTATTTATGGCATTGGTGGGGACGCCACAATCGACCGTCGATTTATTCTTGATAGAATTTATCGTCAATGATCGAGTTGTTACCGCAATGCTTCAATTTGGGTCGACTAATGGCTGAGATGCAAGTTGGAAATTTGGATGATGAAGGTTGTTGACTTGGCTGATTTATTTTAGGATGTTTTTTTTTATTTGTAGGAGTTACGCTATATTAGTTATTTTCTATTTCGCTTGTATTGTTTAAATATGATGTTTAATATTTTTTTTGCTTGTGTAAGTAAATTATGACATGTATTTTTTCTTTATTGTGTCAGTTTGTATGTAGGTCTATATAAACGCTTTCTTGTAATCTTTCATTTTCTTAATACTGAATGAAATATTATTTCTTCCTCATTTGGGATTGTTTGATTCTGAAATGAATTGATATTCCGGATAGGGAAGGTCTTGGGTCTTGGGTTAGAATCCTAAATTCTCATTCACGGCTCAAGCTTGTGTTCACTGGATCGATTCCTTCCCTTCTCTCAATCCTTCCTTAGCATTCACCTTGCCAATTCAATCACCTAATCCCGCTTTAGGCTCTTCTTCGCTACCTGACAACATTGCTGTGCGGCATCTTGCATCGCGCAAATCAAACAGGTGTATGCCTGATACTCGCCTCCCACAAAAAGACTACGCCGCACCGTTCCTTTATACGGGTTGCTCCAAGTCCGCGAGCCATGTCTGTGGTTGGTTGTTCTGAGCGCTTGCAGGATTAGTCGTCCGAACTCACCGGACAACACTAACCTCTGCACTAGGTTCGCATTGCTTGGACGCCGAGCCGCACATGCCCTTCAGTGCATCCCGTCGAGCCTGGAGCATTCTCGTGGTCACGCGAGGCGAATTGCGAGCCTGCCTGTTGAGCCCAGCACACGATCTCGTATAGGCTTAAATTGATCTTAACCCTAAATTGTGAAATTTCAATCTGGTACTCGAATACCTCAGCCTATTTACACTTTTGTTCAATTCAATTAAATTCTGGTTACTTGTATTCCTTGAAATTCTTATAAATCTAGATTTTGCTTGAACTTGCTTTGCTGAGTGACCTTGCATTATTAGGGGTAAATAATTATAATTGAATTTTTACTATGAGAATCTTAAACATATTGCCCTTGCCCTATCTCTAACTTATTACAAATTTACTTGCCTTATTCTGAATTAGTAATTTTTTTTATTACATTCGATCCAATTTAATTAAAATTTTAACAAATCATTTTGCGGGACTGAATAATTTCTTGGCCAAAACAAAATTACTTTCTAAAATTTTTACATTAGTTTGTAATTAATTTGCTATTTGAATTAATGATCTTTACTATCAATTTCATTTATTTGTTCCGCATTAGCCATACACTTTTTTGGGCTTACCTTTCATGTAACAAAATATTATTTGCCAGCCTTACAGTGCATCATGCGCTCCTTTGTACATGCATGCCTACACCATCTAGCCTAACAAAAAAATCCATCAGTACAGTCTATTTAGGTCTACTAAGAATTATTGTTAGTGATTCCTTTTATCCATTTATAATACGTTTGGTTAGTCTTCTGACTATTCTTATCTCACTTGAATACTCTAGGGGTATATAAGTTGAGCCATTTCACTTAATTACACCAGTGATGTCTGTCTATAGCCCTTTATCTTCAAATAATGGATCCACTATCCCTAACATTATCACACACAGGTATGTTTGTCCATTTGTTTGCTTGTTTTGATTGGTTTTATATGCTTATTTTAGGAATTGGCTAGTGATGCCCAAAGGTGTAGCTTGGAAGTTTTGAGCATGCTACTCTCAGTTTGTGCCTCTCTCAAATGGAAACTGCAAGGGCAAGTTGAGCCTGTTCTTGGTCTCTGTAACCATTTGTTGGGTGTTCAAAAGGCGCTTGGATTGCCTTATACCTTTGAAATGGTCAACATTGTTGTCTCAGCCTCTGTTGTCTTAACTCATGTGGATCTTGAGCATGAACAAATTTCTATTCTAAAGCTCCTCAATCTCCTTATGGAATGGAAGAACAAAGGTGACTCATTTTGATTGTGTTAGTTGTCTTGGAGTTTTACTCTTTTTGTTTATTATGAAGTAATCTCTTTTAATTTGTGTTTATTTAAAATGTACCTGGAAAATACTAATATAGGTGTAAGTCTGTTGTATTAGAAATTTGCAAAGAATTTTCCCTCATATCAACCATTTTATCATTATATTTTCTTTTTGGTGGGGACGCGGATTAACATTGAATGTGACGACCAGGATGTCATCACGTGCCGAATCAAAATTCAAATTCAAATTGATTAGTGCTAATTAGAGATTTTTCATATTAACTTTATCCAGATTTAATTTGATTTGATTTAGAGGAGATTTGAAGACTCACCATATTTGTACTTGATTTTATTATAATAAAATTAGTTTCATATTTGTTTATATTTATTTGGTATTTTAGTTTTAGCATTTAGTATTATATTTTCAAATTTTATCATGCTTTCTATATATATAGAGGCTGCCTTGCATTATAAGGGGATAACCTATTTTGATGAATGGAATTATATTTGAGTTTTCTCAGAATCTATATTCAAGTTAAGGCATCAATATTCCGGTGAAGGATAGGGTGATGGTCGTTTTCGGTGAAAATCCTTCAAGTAGCCTAATTATTCAGTAAAAAAATATCTCCTCTAGTCTTCTACTCTTTCACCATCACAGTCGTGCATGATTCCATGCCACCATGTCGCACCATCGGCCATTAGCGAACCTCGGCAACCTCGCCGCTAGTCGTAGGTCTCTGCTTCACCGTTGCCTGCACTTGCCCACCTCATCACACGCTTGAGTCCATTGCTCCTCGGTGCCTCTGGCTCCATCGCTTGATGGCTCACCGATTATAGGTGATTGTCGGCATCCTCGCACGTGGAATTTGCGTGTGACCCCCTGTATGAGCAGCGTGTACAGCCCGCAAGCGCGAGCGCGACATGTTTTTTACCTTCTCTCTTCTTCGTGCTGACTGCTAGCGCTCAGGTTTTGTATGTCGATCCCACCTCTCCCATTGCCACCAATCATACCCAAGCCATATACTCAAGCCTAATTTTAGTAGGCGATCGTATCGTCTACATTTTCCCTTAGATCGTCGAACCCGATCTGTGTGAGGCCCTTGCGATTCAATTCCATAGCTCTTACTTTGAAACAATTACATTTAAGCACTTAGATTTTATTAGCTCAGGTATAATTTTCTCTGAATCCATTTTATTACTGAATCTCGACTCAGTTGAAAATTATATTGTTCAACTTGAATTATTCGATTTGGCTCTAACTGTGTGGCCATATAATTATTTGGATATAAAATTACTATTGGACTTTATTTGTGAGATATTTGTCCTAATTTTTGAACCTTAGGTCTGATTTGTTGAAATTCAGTCGACACCTTAATTTAATTTAATAAATTTTTATTTATTTGGAGATTTGGCTTGATTTTAGTTTTAAAATAATTTATTTATAGGATTTGTAAATTTTTTTATCATATAATTTATTTAGAAAATATCCTTGCACTTAATTAACATAATTTGTCAGTTAATTTTGTTGGTTATAAATTGAAAATATCATCATTCGCATTTTTCATTCTGATCACTTTTTTTAAAACTTTTTTTAGGATCTGTATATAAAACCTGCTCTAAATAGTTATAATAAGGATATATTTTCAATCATGAGTTTTTTTTATCCATGTGCTTTATTGCATGGTTTATTTCTTTATTTAGTGCGCTAGTCCCACCTCTTGGGTTTTTGGTAGGGTTGATGCAATAGAATTGAGAGATTCTTTATACACTATGAAGCACGGACACGACACGGGGACACGGGATATGACACGACACGATACGGCAAATTCAATAATAAAATTAACAATTCATACTTAAAATAATATATAAAACTTGATACAAAATTTAATTTTTAGGTATAAACAACTTGTAAATAGTACTGAAGTATCATAAAATCAAGATGAGAATTTAAGAACAAACGCCGTCGATATTAAAAAGATTTGAGATATAAATTTAGTGTTCACTTTAAATAAGAGAAAATATAATTTTGCTTATTAGGACAATCACAAGAGCACGATAATAAGAGAAAGTAAGAGCCATCAGTGTTGAAGATGAAAGAAGAATAAAGGTGAAGCTAGAATTCTAAACTTTTTGCAATTGGTTCATTTTCGTAAGACTTAAGGGCAACAAAGAAGAAATAAGTTTGATTTAACTTAGATAACTTAGAATTTTGATTTATATTGGATAAAATCTATGAAATATGAGTACAATACGGTGATACAAATAAGATACAATACTGATATAGCAACACGACAAATTTAAAAAAAGTAGGATACAGATACGTGAGGATACAGTTGTGAAATACTTTCAATTCTAATATTCGTATTTGCGTTGGACATGAAATAAAGTTAATTTTTATAGTTGAAATTTGTGTTGGGCAAAAAAATTGATTTCAACCAAACGAGCCCTAGAGGTGTCTCAGAAGTGTCCTAAGGTGTCCTGAAGTGTCCTCGTGTGTCTAAAAAGTGTCCTTTATTTTTTTTTTATATTATTTTATTAGGACACGCCATGTGGCGTGTCCGACACGGTATCCCTGGGTGCCCTCGCGTGTCCCAGAGTGTCTGTGTGTCCGACACGGACACGGCGTGGTTCTTGAAGTGTCCATGCTTCATAGGCTTAAATTTGGGAAAACCTGCTATTATGTATAAATAATAGCAGGTTTTCCCAAATTTAAGCCTATGATGTCTATTTTCATAGTGAAGCAACCTACCAAATAGTGAAGAACAATGACCTTGGTGTATTCATCATCATTGTCATCAATAGCCTCATTTGTGTAATTATGAATTCTTTTTCACCTATTGATCTTGTCCAATGCAACCTTTGATTTTAACTCTAATCTAATCCTTCTTGTACATTATTCTTCCAATTCCTTTAACCTCAATATTATCTACTCATTGTAATGGTTCTTGTTCTCTATGTTTATATGTGTTCATACCACCCAAATATTTGGTAAATACTACTCTAATATTCTTTCTAGTTACATTATCTTTTTCAATCTTACATGTCCAACAAACATTCTCGTTACCGTAACATTAATTTTTATTACTGTTGACTCTTTATTGTCTAACATTCTAATCTATAAAGTAAAGTTGCCTTTCTTTGATTTTATAAAATATTCTATTGAGTCTCCATGGTATTTTTCTTACACATAAAGCTCCCAAGGTGCTTTTCCATTTGAGCCAAGTCTTGAAATACTGCATGTTCTATTTTGCTGGAACTGAAGGAAAAACTTGGCTGTAATTGATTGTTAAAATGACAAACATCCGTGCATGGAAGCAAGAGTGATATATCTACTCACGATTGGAGTGTAATTGGACAAGTATGACTAAGAATGTAAGATGCTGGAAGCACGAGTAAGTTTTGCTGATGCAGTGGCATTCATGTTTTGCCTCTCAGGTAATTGCAACAAAAGAAATGTGGATAATAAGTTTCCAGAAAAAAAATTTCCAGAAAAAAATATGGATAAATTGAGTTTGTTGCTTTTTTAGGCAAGAAAAATATTTTAAGCTTCCTATAAGATGTTTGGTAGCTGCTTATGGTTGTTGAGACATAGGAGTTTTATCAATCAGCTTTGGTATTTTTTCTTAATTTATGCAAGCTATTCTATCTTGAAAGTAGAAAAGTTTTAGCGGCAATGCAATGGTTGCCATATATTGTTATACGGTTGGACTATGGAATTTTAGTAAGGAGTAAAAGTGTAGTGGGGAGCTACAGTTGAAAAAATGCCATAAAATTCTTGTTTTGTAGGGGGAAGTTATTTGAAGGCAAAGGGCATGCAAGTGAAATAAGGTTGATAGAGTAGCATACTTGTATTTCACGTGACAGGACAGCTAAGAGTACTAGAAACAATATAGAGTTACAACAGATTAGCATCAAGGTAAAGAAAATCCAAGATAATTTGATTTCTTCTGTTTTACCAAAAATATCAAAGTTAGTACAGATTTAAATTGAATAGATACCCAAACCTACGTATGAGTTCATTTATCTTTTCAATCACGTGCAACTTGTTGCATTAGCCCGCAAAATGAGAAACACCCTTATGTCCTTGGTGAAATTATCTGTCACTTGATTTTGAATAGGGATATAATGAACATTGCTTTTCACTTGATTTTTAATTGAGATATGAGGGACAACAATCTTCTTTCAGTTCCCTTAGAATTAAGTCAAGCGAAGAAAGTTTCACGTCACTGTGGCATATTCCTGTGACGTAGCTGTAAATGCATTGCTAGCCTCTAGACTGTTTAACATTCAGGTGCAAAATGGTGAAAAACTTGCCATGTCGCATACTTGATAGTATTGGTCATGTCATGTAGAGGAGAAGGTGGGCAAGCTTTTAATGATTGCCCACAAGGAATCGCAGCACTCTTGACTACAAAAGAGAGTGGACATAATTTGGTTTGATTGTAATTGCACCAATAGGGGAAATTTGTCTGGGTTCAATAAAAGTAGTGGAATCCATGACCAACTTCATGAGATGAGTGAAGTGATAGAGAGATTTGGCAGACTACTCATGCATGCCAACTCATCTCACACTTGGTAACTCCTATTGCTGACAAAAATCAGTCCCCGCATCATCACCTACCCTTTAGAGGTGACATTTTACTTGATTAAGTGCACCTAATTGGAAGAGTTGCCACTGCTAGCGGTAGCAATGCGTGGTGCGTGGGAAGGGACATGGCTTATAGGAGAGCCCACTTTGAAACCACATTGAGAGTAATTCACTTATAGATATGCTATGGTAATAGTAAAAGGTGCATTGTATATGCAACATAGGAAGCAAATACATTAAGGAAATTAGTAAATAATGAAACTATTGAATATGGAAATATATTATTGGAGAATAATATCTTCTAACAAGTACTGTGGTATGCATATATCTTATAGTTTTATACTACAGTTTCAGAAAAAATTGAGGTGTTTAACTCCAGCATTTAAGAGTATATATCAATGTTAAAGTTGTAGCATATATTTTTAACCGTTTTGTAGTAAAACATTTATACATGTTTGAAACGTTATGTCAAGCATGACTAAAAAATGATAAATAAATTTAGCAGTAAATCATGTTTAATGCTGAAAACTAAGGTTGGTACCCAAAAATTGTACAACTAAGGAATGCAAATTAGAAACTAAGTTATTCAATGATGGGATATTGAAATGTAAAATGTATGAATTATGTCAATTTTCTCTTTCGATTCTTGATACTTGACTTGAAAATAGTAAATTTTGATATAGCTTGCAAATTTAATTCATACATTGGTATTGTACTTTCAGTTTTGAAAATGCTTTTGTATTCTGTTTCATATATTTAAAATGATGATTGATTTTGATACTTTGTAAATGCTTTACATTGTTATGTTATGCACTGAGCGCTTGATAAACAGTAAATGTTAACTTGATTATTTACATTTTTTTTCTTTCTCTTGGGGATGGGGCAATTATGTTGGACGAAGCTTTAGTGTAGACTACTAGAATCAGAATTTTCTTTGTCCCTCAACTTACACTTTTGATGTGTCTACCATAGCCTAGATGTGATTTGACAAACTCATCCTGGGGCTTTGATACAAATTGGATGATAGCCATTGCTCAATGATTATGCATTTTAACATTTATATGATAATTATTAGTCTCTTTAGCTTTTTAGATTTTTTCTAGCTTTCGACTACAATTGGTTTTTAGTGTTTGTCAATTTTGCAGAGTTGAGCAATAAAAGTGCTTCATGCTATTTCAGAGAAGAACTCTTCTTAGTATTTCCTGTAATCAACCTGTTATCTTCTCCATCTCAGTCTGTTAAAGCAGCCACCAGTCGTTTGCTTTTACTTGCAGAAAGCTTCATTTTAGGTTTCACTAGTGCATCAAAAGAAACCAAAGTTTTCTGTACTGGCTTCCCGGCTATGAGCAAATTGGAATATATTCCTTTAAGGCTACTACATTATCTGCTTTTTCAGGTTTAAAAAAGTTGTTCACTTGTCACTTTATAAATGCTTGTTTATTTAGACTATTGAATATAATGTTAAATGATGCTTGCTTTTCTGTAGGAAAGATGGTGGTGTCCTTTTTTCATCATAGTAGTTGATAATGCTTAATATTTTATTGATAGCCCTTAAATGGCATTTGGGATCATGAAATATCAAAGTCTATAATCTTCTGCTCTCCTTTTTTTGCACACTGATGCCTTAGTAGTCTTTTGCTTTCACGGCTTGAAATTAGCACTAAAAATACTGTGACATTATTCCGAACTCAAGTGACCTGCAGTTTTTATTTTTTAATTTTAATTTTATTTTTATTTTTTTATGTTCTATCACATAAAATGGTTTTATTCTAGAAGGTTGATGAGGAACTGAGATTCTAGTATTTAGAAAATGATGCAGCGCCAGATCATCAGCGACAGCGAGTTCGTTATAATCTACGACCTCGAGCGTAGGTTATAACAATTTATCAGCTTGGTATCAGAGCCTAGGTTCATCTTAGGTTCATTGTAGGTTGGTGCTTAGGTTTGCATTTAGTTGTATGTTCATTTTAGTTTGTATTTTAGTCTGCATTTTAGTCTATCATGTCAACCTGTAGTGGCCTACATTTTCGAGATGATGAGATCGGAAATACTCCTCGTGATCTCATACTGCAGCTTCAAGAATAAGTTAAAAATTTAACGAATGAAATAACATCCCTTAAAATTAATAAGACCACTATCTCTGAAATATCACGTATTACTGAAGAACATGTTGGGGCTTCACAGAGCCATCCACCTTAGATGATTGTCCCACCCCCTAGGCCAATACCAGAACCTGACCTCCCAGAAGGTGATTTTTTCGTGAGCGATTCTACTCGGAGCAGAGATTCGAAGAGATCCGGGCAGGTGGCCAAGAATTTCTTGCCGGCACTGCAGCAGGTGGCTGCGTTCGGCCTTCTCATCCTTTGTTCGGGCCGAGCAGGTGGCTGCGGCTTCGTTCAAGGACGATTCAGAGATCCGGACAGGTGGTCACAGATTTTGTCGTCGGCACGGTAGCAGGCGACTGCGTTCGGCGTTCTTCCATTGATCGAGCCGAGCAGGTGGCTGCGGCTTCATTTCGGGAACGATCCGGTTTCGTCTGAGGCTACAGCAGGGGGCTGAGTCTTCGAATTTGAGATCCGATTTTCCTTTGTTTGCTTGTAGTGATTCCTAATTTTTCCAATCCCTGTTGCTTGTTTTCCCTGTTTCAATTTCATGCCACTGTTATGAAGAAATTTCCAATTCAGATATTTCCTTTAAATTCTGATTCACTCTATATTCATGAACATCATTTCATTTCATGCACTGCTTTGATCTTATGTTCATATGCTTGCTGTTGAGGGAGAAATCCACTGCATAATTCATATTATAGTTCTGTTTTAAATCGAATGTGAAATTCATGTTTGGAGAAGGTTCTTGCATATTGAACAGCTTGGATAATTTTCATGTATAGAAATTTCTAGATAATATGCATGTGCGTTAAATCATTTCTGAAGTTCGATAATTTAATTATCTTATTTGCAATGTTTCCTGAATTTGCTCGGATTAAAATTTAATCATCAAAGAAATTTCGTGATACGCATGGAAATATACAAGTAATTATATTTAATATAATTTGAAAAACTTAGTTTAATCTCCTCTTTATTTGCATTTAGTCATTTAAATATATACATATAAATCTAGACGCTAACTTAATATTGGTAGCATTAGATTCGCCTTAAACCGATTCCCGCGCTGCATCAGAAAACCTAAGAACTTCTCCTGATCAATGCAGTAACTCCTAAGTAAATCAAGGTGCTTCTTTTTTGCTTCGTATCAAGATAATAACTTTTTAGGTAAATCCGAGGGGAAACTCTTGCCATTTAACTACACTAATGATAGATGTAAAAATTTAGAGATGGAGTGTAGATAAAGGCCTTATTTGGTTTATGCTCAAAGCTAGCTAAATTATTATTTTATTAATATTTCAAATTTATTATAAATTTTAATAATTTTATTTGATACCTTACACAAATTCTAACATTATAATCAACTTTATTTCATATTTTACGCATCTTTCAATATTAAAATAATTTATTTCCTAATAAATTGATAAAATAATGAATTTTCTCTCTTTTGCCTAAAAATAACACTCAAACGAAATGAGGCCAAAATTTTGATAGAAGACTTGAAAATGGAATCTAAAAGATAAACAACTATATTATCTTTAACGATAAGTTGCTTGATAAGGGTAAGTGTGAACTTGATAAGAAAGATGTCATGTTAGCTGAGATGGCTAATGCCTTTAGAGTTGCAAGAAATATCTTTGGAGAGTCAAGAGGTAATAGACCTTTTGAGAAATAGGATTGATGGATGAGGAGGTTCAAAGTATAACCATGCAAAAAATGCAAAATATAAAATGTTGCTATTGAGTCAAGACAATGAGGCTTATGGAATCTATTAAAGTGCCAAGGATGTGACTAGGAAGGCTGTTAGGGATGCAAGTGCTATAAAAGAAGTTGGAAATTAAGAGGGCTAAAAGCGATATATAGATTACCTCAATTAAAGGAGAGGGCTAAAATTAAAGAGGACTATAAAAGAAGTTGGCTATTAGGGATGCCGTACTTGGAGATGCATTAAGGAAGAAGATAAGAATACCTCATTGAAAGATAAGAAACCTCAGGTGAAAGGTCACGTCCGCCGTACATTGGATGCACGCCACTGCCGGTCATCCAACGACCTAATCATCCTTCTTGACATCGTGGAGGATCGAGGTAGCTTTCTTGCCAGGAACTGTTACCTCTGGGGTGATGTAGCAAGATTTGGGACGCACAAATCTCGAGCTCACCTTGTGCTGCCCGGATGAAGAAGTGCCCCCTTAGGGTCCTGTTACAACCACTAATATTATAAATATCAGGACTTAGTTACGAGAAAGAGATCTTACTTTGGGATTTTTTTGCTTGCCATTACTCTTTTAGAACTTGTATGCTCTGTCTTTAATAGTTTGTATTCACTCTGGGTACTTTGAAACATATGGTGGAACTTGGATGGTTTGGTCGATGAACGCAGGACTCCTCTGAACCACCTAAATCGTTGCGTCCTTTCCTACATACATTACTATCACTATCCTTTCCCTCATGGTCTTTTCCTCTCTTCGCGATGCGTATGAGATGTTTGCGTGCTAGCTCTTCCTTCTCACACACTAACATATTTAGTGCTTTTATTGAGACTTGCAAGCATGGTTGGCCAAGCGCGTAGCTTTACGCACTCCCCATCATTCCTCTCAGGTGCGCATAGAGAGGAAAGACTGTCGTGGATGAGGCCTCTAGTTCCAGCAAGCACACTCGTTCCCGCACTGCCGCCTCTGCATTCCACAACATGCTAGTGAAGTGCGGACCTCCATGTCAAGCCTTGTTGAGTAGGTGAAGGCTCTTACCATTGCCGTCGCCTATGGCGGTAGGGTGTACCCTCAACTCTGATCCCTTTTAAATCCTCCATAAGTTGTTGCCGTTGCCATCGCCAAACCCTGCAATGACAGCCTAACAGCAAGTTGGACTTGTTTAGATGGTAGCTGGACCCTCTACGGTTTCGGGACCGTCCATGTTCCCGCCATGGAACACGGCAGCTTCGCCAGCATAGGCTTGCATCGTCACTCCATCCTCCTCACCAATTGTCGACCTTGACCAGAGCAGCGCTAGGAGCTTTGGTACTTGTTGGACCATCATGGCCGCAGCCGACGGTAGCAAAGAGATCGTGTTAGGCCCCTTCTATGAAGCATGGACACTTCAAGAACCACGTTGTGTCCGTGTCGGACACACGGACACTCGGGGACACGCGAGGACACTTGGGGACACCGTGCCGGACACGCCACATGGCGTGTCCTAATAAAATAATATTAAAAAAATTAAAGAACACTTCTTGGACGCGCGAGGACACTTCGGGACACCTTAGGACACTTCTGAGACACTTCTAGGGCCTTGTTTGGTTGGAGTCAATTTTTTTGCCCAAGACAAATTCAACTATAAAAATTAACTTTATTTCATATCCAACGCAAATACGAATATTAGAATTGAAAGTATTTCACAGGCGTATCCTGACCTATCCATATCCTACTTTTTTAAAATTTGTCGTATCGCTGTATCAGTACTGTATCGTATCCGTATCGTCATATCGTACTCGTATTTCATAGATTTTACTCAATATAAGTCAAAATTCTAAGTTAACCAAGTTAAATCAGATTTCTTCCTTCTTTGTTATCCTTAAGCCTTACGAAAATGAACAAATCGCAAAAAATTTAGAACTCTAGTTTCACATTTATCCTTATTTCATCTTCAACACTGATAGCTCTTACTTTCTCTTATTGCCGTGCTCACTATGATTGTCTTAATAAGTAAAATTGTATTTTCTCTTATTCAAAGTGAATCATAAATTTATATCTCAAATCTTTTTAATACCGACGGCGTTTGTTCTCAAGTTCTCATCTTAATTCTATGAGACTTCAGTGCTATTTATAAATTGTTTATACTTAAAAATTTAAGTTTGTATTACGTTTTATATATTTTTTTTAAGTATGAATTGTTAATTTTATTATTGTATTTGGCGTGTCATGCCATATCTGTGTCCTATATTTTGAAAAATCACCGTGTCGTCGTGTCGTCGTGTCCTATATTGCATAATTTTCTTTGCTATAGTGATGCACACGCTGGCTGCACAAAATGATCTGCAAAAGTTACGTGCATGAATGTTTAGTTCATTTTCTGCACTTGCATATTAACTATTTATTTTTTATTTAATTTTCAGGACCATAACATTGTCTGTTGTTCATATTTCTCTGTGTTAACTTGCAATATGGTGCCTAATGTTAAAGAATCATGCTATGGACGACTACACTGGACATCACAGTTTACAGAATATGTATTAAACATTGAAAGGGGAAAGGCTACGTCCCTGCCAGAATTTTCAAAAGAACATTTTGATGGTGCATTAGCCATTTTGTTTCTCATCTTGTTGCAACCTTTATCAATCTGCCATAGAATGTGTTCATATTCTGCATTCGTTATTTTACTCATCTTTTAGCTTGCGGTTGATATAGTTTGCTCATTTGTGCTGCCATTGCGTCACCTTTCCTGCAGGCATTAACCTATTGCTTGGCTCCATAGTATCCAGCTTAATTCTATGTCCTCTTGCGACCTCAGCTGTTGATTCTCTGGTTGCCCTTGGTCTGCATGACCCTAAGTTGTGTATGACTTTGTTTCAAGCTGCTCTCTTCTATAATAAAGTTTTGTGCAATTTTGGTAACAATTCATCAGAAATATTGGTATGTTTCTTCTCTTTAATTTGTTCAGCAATTCTCTTACATAAGAAAGAGATCATTGATGTGATCTTATCTATACTTACATATAAAGGCCAGACTTTGAGCTGCTAGAAAAATGTCTTCTCCTGCAAATGAATCTCAGCCATTTACTTCTCTAAGAATCATAGCCATGCATTTCTCCTTCATGTACACAACTACATGTCAAGTTATTTTGCCTTTTTGTGAGAATTATAGTTTAACTTTTGATTTCTCACCGTCTTTATTTCAGGTCCTAATTTTTTACAAAAATAATTATAATATGGTCTTTTTATTTCCTTTATTTTTGGTTTTAAGTCTTAAAAATTATAATTTGATTCTCCGATTTGTTTTAGTTCTTAGAAAATTATGATTTTGTTTTTCAATTTAATTCCTTTAATTTTCCTTATTTTTATTTTTGTCTTAAAAATTATAATTTAGTTTTTCAATTTTTCTCAATTTTAATCTTTAGTCGTAATTCTTAAAAAAATTATATTCTAATCTTTTAGCTATTTTTAGACTTTATCTTATGACTTAAGTAATTATAATTTGATATCTTAATTTGATTTTGTCTTAATATTAGGTTTGATTTCTTACAATGAAAATTATAATTTGGTCTTCTAATTTTTCATAGACAAGGTCTTACGCTTGAAAAAACTATAAGTTTTTATAAAAATAATTATAATATGGTCCTTAGATTTCCTTTAATTTTGAAGATGAATCATAATTTGATTCCCTTATTTATCTTAGTTCTTAAGAAATTTCAGTATTATTATTTTTAATCCTAAAAAAATATAATTTAGTTCTCTCATTTTTTTAAATTTAAAATTTAGGTCCTAATTCTGAAAAAAAATTATATTACGATTTCTTAACTTTCTTAGACTTCATCATATTCTTGATTTTAAATTCTAAATTCTTATAACAAAAATTATAATTTTATTTTTCTATTTCTTTTGATCTTAGTCTTAAGTCTTAAATGCTTATAATGAAAATTATTTTTAATATAAAAATTAAAGTATTATTTGGCAATTTTAAAAAAAAATTTAGGTGACGCACGTGCAATGCATGTGCATTAAACTAGTCTCTTTAATAATATACAAAGCAATGCTCTATAGATTCACTAACTAGTTGGGGTGATCTACATATGACAATTGATGTCTTCTTACTCTTTTCATTAAAATTTACTTTATAGATACAAGTTGGAATAAGTATGGCAATAACATGGTAAAAGTATATTACAGTGCTTAAAAAATGATCAAAATTAACGGTGAAGGTTGGAAGTAAACCAAATGTGGATTAGAAAAAGATGAAGACTAAGGAGATTGTGGTTTGATATGATGTTGGAACAAGGAAAAGGGAAGATCATAGAAGTTAGGATGCAAAATTGCCACAAATGATTAGAGGGAGAAAACAAGGAAAAAACTATAGAAAGAAAAGAATGTCATACTGATTTAAGGTAGTTTGAAAAGATCATCCTTTATTCACTGCTCAACCCAGCCCAAAAGATTCTATTATCAATGAAAGGTTTGTCGGAGACAAATTACTGAGTGACTATCAAAGTAATTTTAAGGAGAGGAGTTAGTTTGTGTATAAGTTGAATAAGAAGTCCATCCTTTTGGACGTCTTCTGGAGTCTTATTTATTGGCTGTAATGGTCCTAGCTGGTACGGACCAAAGACATATCACTTTGTAACCGCTTGGACAATTTGGAGATAATGGCACAATAACACATTAGTGAGGGTAGTGTTTTGATAGTCTGTCATGGAAGAACTCATGAAAGAATGCCATGTATGTTTTTGTTAATTGATCCTGTTGGAGATAATGGTGACGAAAATTTTTGGATATGGGAGCATATCACTATCGCAGAGACCGATGATTTGTTAGAAAGTAGTGGGTTTTGGCCATGCAAGCTTGAGAACTTATTAGACCATTTGATGAGGAGAAATAGCATTGAATTATCCCCATGCTATTCGTGTGAAGGTGATTCTACTCACGCTAAAGTACCAATTATTCATGAGTGCAGTAGAATGCTCAATCTTGAATCCCATGATAACGAGTCATTATATCTGAGTGGGAACAAGCGTGTGAATGAACATAGCCTAATCCAATTCCAACTACTTTGACTATTGTGTTGACTATTGCTGTTGGGTTGCCCTTCAATCTATTTGAATGTGATCAGGAGGTAATGAAGTCGAGAGTTGCTATATGTTCTCTAGAAAAGCTAGTGAGTCATGCTCCGCCCCAGAGCAGGTGACTATGGACCTTGGTGTAGGAGTGATAACTTGTTGATGGAAGATTTCAGGACTTAAGAAAAAATGAGGAATAGGAGGAATAGGATTAATAGGAGATGTTGGGCGAAGGCAAGTTAGTGCCCTTGATTATGAGGAGGAGTTGTTATGTTTGACATTGTGATATGACTTGTAGGCCTTTCAGGAGGAGTACGGGGGGTAGCGCATTCCTGTTGGGGCTCATCACATGTGGGCGTAGATGGCCAGAGCTTCTTAGGCATTAGTTGTCCTTGCTACCTGTGGTGTTGATTATGCCGTTGATGGTAACTTGGAGGTAGTGATTGTTGCTAGTGGTTGTGATGTGTTGCTTCCTTGAGTAGCGACATAGTTTCTGAACATTGCCGTAATGTTGGCTTTGGAGTTGGCTATCTCTCCTAGTGCCTATTAATGGTTGTTTGACCGCCTGCTATAAGTGGTGAACTGCTTATTGCGAGGAGTTACTACAAGAGATTAAAGTGCCCTACTCCTTCGGGAGGCCTTAGTGGCCACTTGTTGTGGAGGATGAAGCGGTATTGCGTGTGTTCATCATCTTCTTAGCCCTACATGGGGAACTAGAAGATGTTGACGAAGAAGTTTGTTTGTGAGGAGAGTGGAGAAGATTGGGAAGATGCGGCATGCTCCTGCAAATGATTAGAGAGAGAAAACAAGTAAAAAAAATAGAGAAATAAAGAGAAAAAGTAGAGAAATAAAAGAAAGAGATAAATTAAAGGTAGTTTGGAAAGATTTTCCTTTGTGTATTGCTTAGCCTAACCCAAAAGATTTCATTATCAACGAACTATGAATCACAGGTACGATAACGATATGAATAAAGCGATACAACAAATAAAAAAAACGAACACATTAGTTAATTATATAAGTATATATGTGTATATATGTGTGTAAAATATGTCATCATTTTTAAGGTGTAACTAGTGTAAATATATATGGAGCCTGTTATGATTGGGATTATTAGAGGTGTGATAAAGCTAATTCAGTACTCCCTATTTGGTTGGATTGAGTCATATTTAGTTTAGTTGGATTGAGTCAGTCATTAGTTGGGTTGAGGCATGAGTTGTCGTCAATTAGTTTAAATTTAAAAGTTTTTTGTGAGTTAGACATGGCTAAAATTGAGGGATTTTATTTTAAAATTAAATTTTATCTAATTTTAAAATAAATTATTTTAATTTTAAATTAGTTTTATTTAGTCCCATCTCGTCAAAATAGAGTTGTGATGTTGGGAGACTTTTTTTTATAGGTTTGGAGTATATTTTTTATTTGCTTGATGAATAAAATTAATTTACCCATTTGGTTCATAAAATTTGAATCGTGATTTATGGAATTAAATTAATTTTAAATTTTAGAAGTATAGGGATAAGGCCTAAGGTGACAATTCTTAAATTCCTAATTTTATTCTTCCTCCTTTCACCTTGCAAACCCTAGTAGTCGTTCCGCATCAGTTTCAGTATTAGAGCAAGGTTCAACTTTTGCCTCCGTTGCCGCACCAGGTTTCACTTCGCCTCCATGTCATCGTCTCATCAGACCGTCAAATTTCAGTGTAGCTGGTGCTTTCCTCGAGAAGCGGACCATAAGCGTCTCCCCGCACATGCCTGCACTGCGCGGAGCTACCCACACGAGACTACTTTGTGCAGAGTCCCGTCGTGCTGTGCAGAACCCTTCCCTCTATTGGCGTGCCCACTTTCACTCGAGGTACAAGCCCACTCCCACAAACCCGCCATTGCTTTCACGACCAATGCTGGCTCGCCATCAGTTGTGCGTCCCACACGAGCTGGCCTCGCGCGATCTTTTGCACCTGTGTCGCTGCGTTGGCTCGCTTATGCACGCGCACGAATCGGTCTTGTGCCTTACCTCCCTTGCATGCGTGCCAGCCCCTCACGGGAGAAGCCTGCCTCCTCGCGTAGCTCGCACAGCCTTTGCTATCAGAATTCTCACTACCTTGCACGTTGGCTTTGCTTTGTCTACCATCTTTGCCTTGTCGCAGTAGCCCTTGCTCCCCCTGCGTGAGCCAGCCCCTCCCTCACCACCCCATTGTGTGTTGAGCCAACCTTCATGTCCGCAGCTGTTCACCACTTACTTGCATCCTTCCGTGTTGTATTGTTTGTTTGCTCCCTCGCACGTTTTTGCCTGCATTTGCGCCTTGCCTAGTACATCTAAATTTCTTTTTGGGTTCCTTTGGAACTTCGATTTAGATAAATCTTATTCACTGAATTTTGATTATTGCAAAATACTTTTCGTACTTAGGTAGAGAGTGATTTGTTTATTTTGAGATGTTTGATTGCTCACCAGTGCGACCTTTACATTTTATTGTGCGAAATTACTGCTGGAAATATTTTTGTGAGAATTTGTTTAGCTTATTCCGTGGTTCTGCAATTTTGAGAAGTTAGATGCCTTTAATCTAGTAAGTAGTTTAGATTTTCCTTTCGATCTAATTAATTTGAAAATTTTAAAAGTGCTTTATTTACTGATTTTTATTTTGTAGCTTGCTTGGCGCACGTGTTGTAGTGTTGATCTGTTGCTAGGTCCTGGAATCTTTCGCCATCATTATCTCTGATGAGATTGATCAATAGAAGATACTCGGCATTTTTCCTTGAGCTTCTGCATAGTAAATTGTCAGAAAACTACCTTTACTATCACATCGTCACGCCACTCTCTCCACGTCACCCTAATGGTTGCAGAGGAATATGTCTTTAGTCCATACTAGCTAGGATCGTTGCTGCCTATAATTAAGATTTCAATTAATGTTCAAAGGGATAGACATATTCTCATTTGCATTCCATACAGATGAACTTTTTTTTCTTGTATTTGGAGCGCTACTCTATTACTCGCCTTCGCTGAATCTCATCTTTTGTGCTTGGCTGAGCAATGGATATAGGAGGACCTTTTTAAACCACCTTAAATCTGGCTTTTTTCTTTACTTTTCTTTCTTTGCTTTTTTTCTCTCTTTACTAGGAATTCGCTGCTTTCTTGTTTTCAAAATTCTCATGAACGAACGTCTCCATCAACATTTTTTTGTGCCCTTATGCAAGACTGAGAAGATGAACACTCGAAGCACTACTCCTTCCTCTCCATCACAAGCGACAGTTAAGTTTGCCTACCAGGATCGTACTTCAGTCTCCTGTGGTAAGGCGTGCACTGCCAATTTTGCTGCATGAAAGGATAACCTGCAACAGGTGTTGGGAGAGATGGGGAACTCATATGATAATCTTGCAGCAAAATTTAGGAACTACATAGCCGCCTAGGTCGGTGATGTGTCACACTTGTTTTTCTGCCATCCTCCCAAACTAGCACACTAGGATGTTCTGCTTTGGCAGCACGAGGGGCATTTATCGCCTAGGAAGTTTGAGCAGTCTTTGCTCCCACATGCATTTAGCTTCAACAGGCACATGTGGTTCTTCCTATTCCTTTTCCTCATTGACCTGTAAGTCCTTTTGTGGTTGCCACCCCTCTTCACGATGGTGATAGTTCAACTCTACACTCAACAGATCCTTTTCCTACTACCAAAGTTATCCCTTCCATTCTGTTACTTCCTGACGCTCCTCCTTTGTTCCTCCACCAACAAGCCATACCAAACTAAGGCTTGCAAACTCCTACTGCACTTGTCATTCCATACCAACCCTATCATCTTCCTCTCTAAACCTCCTTCCCTCAACAAAGAGAGGTTGATTTCTTTTTTCCAGGAGTGAATTTTCTTAACTCCATTCTAGCAATCTAATTGGGTTGGTTGACATTGATGCTCCCTTGTCTCCGACTTTTTTAGAGCCTCACTTGTTCCGAAGGACTATAAACCTCCCACGTTCCACTCCTACAAAGGTGACACTAACTCCCTGTGGGCATATTTAGGCGTTTGAACTAGTTTGATTTTATGCCAAGTAGATCTACTATAGAAGCTATTAACTTGTTGAGAAGTTTAATGAAGAAGTTAAGGGATAAAAAAGATTTGCATTTGATTTTTATTAATTTAGAAGTGTCTTATGATAAAGTCCCAAAGAAAGTGCTTTGGAGAGTTTTGGAAAAGAAAATGATTTGTGCTACTTGCATTCAAGTTATTAAATACGTGTAATGAGGCTATTGCTTTTGTTCAAATACAAGGAGATTTGACTAAGTTGTTTTTTCTATTATAGTTGAATTACGTTAAAGCTTAACTTTAAGTCTATATTTCTTTTTACATTGATTATGGAAGTCTCCATTGGGTACATTCAAAAGATGCTTTAGTGTATGCTTTTTGCAGTTGATTTTTCTTGTTATTGATAAGATTAGAGATAGGATTAAGGCAAAATTCAAGCTCTAGAAGAATACTCTAAAGTAAATTTTCATCTTAGTAGATCTAAAATTGAATACATAGAGTTCAAATTTAGTTAAAATAAAAGCTTTTATATTCGAAAAGTGACATTTGGTGATCAAGTTGTCAAGTGTACAATTTAAATATTTTGAATCAATCATGTAAAGTGACAGTGAAATAGATGATGTTATTTGCAATATCCAAGCAAAATAAATTAAATTGAGGAATGCATGTTGTGTTTTATGCAATAAAAAAATCTAACATAAATTTAAAGGTAAATTTTGTAAGATAGTTGTAAGAACAATAATATTATTTAGCCTACAAAGCAAAAATGTATGAACAAAATAAGTATGATAGAAGTAAGGATGCTTAAGTGGATGAGTGAGTATGTATGAAAGAATAAGATGAAAAATAAGTACATTCGTAAGAATATTGAAGTAGCTTCAATGAAGGATAAACTCAAAGATAGTCGATTCTAAACATATATGTCATAGGTCGATTGAAGCTTTAATAAGATAGGTTAGGTTATTGGATCTTGTTTTTGTAAAAAGAGGGAGAAGAAGACCAGAAAGGATATGTTAAAAAACTATGAGAAATGACATTGCATACTTAGAGGTAGCAAGGAGCTTTTATTTAATGGAGTGTAATGTAAACAAAGGATCTATGTAGCCAACCCAACATAGTGGGATAAATATTTGGTTGTTGTTATTGATATATATGTTGACTACTTGTTGATACACTAATTAGATAGGTCCCAAAGGTTCTATTTGTTACAATCTTTACTTTCTTCTCGTTAAGGTTCTTCTCTGTCTACAATATTTTTGACACTACTCTGTTGTTTTATCCTATCAATGCTGGCTACAAAACGTTGTTTTCCCAGGTTGTAGCACATAAATTGTATGAATGCTAAATTATTCTCAATCCATAACCTAAAAGCTTAGCTTTTAGGCTTGTTTAGGTAACATGGTATTAGAGAAGATTTGAAATTCAACCCCTCATTACTTCAATTATTTCTAGCCTACATTTTTTTTTTATATTATTTCTAGCATAAGGTTGAAAAATAAGGTCAATGCTAAACTGAATTCATACTCAAAGCAAGTTAATTTGCATGTGAGTGGCATGTAGGAATATAAAATTTTTCTTGTGGCATGATTTGATTTAAAAGCTTAAGCTTTTACATGAGTTGCTAACCGTAGATTTTATATGAACTCTTTAATGTTACTATTCTGTTACCAAACTTCACATTGAAATATTCTTATAAAGAGTATGCAAGTTTCTTTTCTAGGTTCTAAGCAGTAAGATCTATTTATTTTAGTTGTATTTAATTCATTGCTTGTGATTATACATATTGGTCTTATGTATGTTTGCTAATGCCTGATGTTGTTACTTTTGTGTTACTGTTAAATGATTGTTATTTTCCTCTGCTACTGCAGTTCAGTCTTCTAGATATGCTTCCTCCACTTGCCTCTCACTCTGCCATGGGGCACCTTATTGTGCAGACAATTTTGTGCATGCTTCAAAACCATGCCAACCAGTAAGTCATGTGACATTAGGGCTAATCAATTTGTGTTTTACATTATTTGAGCAAACCTTTTAAGCTATAATTGATGATGTGCTCAAAATCTCTAACTGTAAAAGATAGCAAACTCTGCTGTTTATGAGATTAGTACAATGAAGTCAGGAGTTTGGAAATAATGCTAGGGTAAATGGTTTGAGTTTTTGATGTTGTCGTACAATAACTTTATTTACTTGATTAATGTTTATGTGCGTAAGTTGGACTGAGTTTACTTGCTCTTGACCAATTGCTGTTCAGAACTTGGTTCCTTTCACAGTTCCCTCAATGGTTACTACTTTTTTAATTTCTTAATCTGTTTCCTTCATGCTAATGCAGTATTCGATGCCATTTCTATTGCTCATGAATTCATGTGATACGTGTAATCCACACTTATGGCTAAAAGATGTTGTGCATATTTCCTTTTAATTCTTAATGAGTTCTCATCATTCTCCTTGCTGAATTTTTGATTCGTCTTCTCTTTTTCCTTGCATTATTATAAATTTCTTCTATGGATATCAGATCCACTAATGTATGTTTTACTATAGTAAATATTTTAGGTTTTATCCTTCTTTGGTAACTATTTTGGAAAAGGTAGTTTCAAATTAAACAAATTTAAAACTGGACCTCTGGCAAATGGCTTTTATTCATACTCAGATTGGAATTCACATCGTTCTATCTCCTCTCTTTCCTAAATTCTATTTTATACACTAGAGTTTTTCATTTTGCTTCATTTCATCTTGTTTTTTAATATTCTGTCATCGCTTTTTGCACTGTGACATCCAACTTCATCTCAAGAGTTTTCTTGCTATTTTCTTGAACTAGAGTCTATAGGATTTCGTGGATTGATTCATTTTTGCTGTAAGCATTGTTTTTACTGCTGCTGGTAAAAGTTTTATGTTTTGATGCAATTTTGGTCATTTTTATGGGTTTTGAATGTAGTTGTTTGGGTTGAAAATACTTGAAAAAAATGTTAAAATTTTGTCTCAGGCAATTGTATACATTCAGGTTGTCCCACTGATTGTATTTACAGATTTATTGGGCGTAGACTTCAGATAAAGGCTCAAAAACTTCTTCAATTCACCAAAGCTGTTTGGTTTCATCTAGTGGAGTATCTCCACTTTCAGCACTTAGGATTAATTCATTTTCGGGATACCATTTATTTTCCTATCAATTCACTTAAATAGATCGTTTTCTATTCATAATGTTAGAGCTAGGAGGCGCTCATCTATAAATTCACCTGTTGCATGACTAGGTTTTCATATGCTACACTCATACCATGTCATCAAAATTTTCTGATGTTTTCTTCTTGTTTGTCAAAATTGATATATCTGTTTGATTTTACTTATGTTTTGGTGCTTATATCCTTTCCTTTCTGCGAATTATCTTAATTGGATTTCAATGCAAATTCAAGCTGTTTTCAATTCATTTAATCTCATGGTTTTTCTTGCGATTTGTGGTTTTTTTTTCTAATTTTTTTGGATTTGTTGATCTTTTTCATCCAGATCTGTGTATAATCTGTTCTTTTTTAGCATTTGAAATTTTAGTATATTTTGTTCAGAACTTTAATCTGGCACCTGGATGATGATGGGTGCCATTTTTGGATACCATTTATTTACGTAATGATCCACTTTACTAGATTGTTTGCTTTTGAAAAATTTGGTTCTAGGAACATGTCTGTAAATTAACATTCGCAGGAGTAGCTCTGCACATGCTACACTCATTTGATGTCATCAATTCATAGGATGTTTTAATTCTTCTTGTTTGTCATACTGTTATTTTAGTTGAAAATTTTACTCGTACTTCAGGGCTTACCTCCTTTGAGAGAAGATTTTGTCAAGCCAGTTTCTTTAAAAAAGACTG
>KZ452037.1:5854759-5866957 GCA_002786265.1 Apostasia shenzhenica | reverse complement strand
TACCAAGCCCTTTGTATTTACTTTGTGAAGAAATTTATTGATCTTTCTATTTAGTAGCTGTTTGTTGTGTTGGTTTCTTGCCTAGTTTTGTTACTAACTCTTGCTGTTTGCTTCCTTGATACATTACAAAATTCACGTTTAGATTATACAGAAATTAATTTGTGATGAAGGCAATACTCAATGTAATTAATATAAAGTAGAGTGTTAGGATCCTACAGTTCTAATGTTTACGTTTTTTGATGACTGTCTAAACTAATAATGGCTATTAAAAGCTCAGCCTTAGCAAGATAACAATGCTAGAATAATACATTTCACATTAGTTTCCAGCTTTTTTTTAACATACCGGGAAAACTTATGTTATTTCTTAATTTCATGAGTCCATGCTGGTAACAATCATGAATTCTTAACCTTGCTGTTCTTTGTGTTACATAATTCAGATCCTTACACGCTATCGCCATCCGTATGCTGTGTAAAACATGGATGCATTCAGATGGGATCTTTGAGACATTGCAAGTAAGGCATATATATTTGTCATCTTCAGTTTTTGGCGAATGCATGTTTAAGTTTGTTACTTTCATTGACAATACATAAAAGTTACTTTAGAAATTTTTCATGCATGCATCTCTTGAGAACCTTAGCAAATGATATACCTTCTCCCTAGTGGTGCTACCTGAAGTCCCTAAAGTCAATTTATCTTTTAATTTGAGTAGGATATATAAAATAGAATGGCAGTTTGTTAAACTAATGTTTCTCAAGTTATTCCATGTCTGTTGAAGATGCCAACCTGAGGTGCATTTTTAGGAGGGTAGAAGCTATAGCTACCGTAAGTACTGTCAATAACCTTTCAAAAAGGTATGTTCATCCCGGTAATTGCATTCTTTTGTTTAGTATATAATATTGCAAATACTGCTATCCTATCATGGTCGTGTATTGTAGACTTGACGTGTTGTGCCACTCATTATGGCATAATGCTTAAAGCCAAATGTTGTTTTTAGAAGGTGGAAGAGAGGTGGAGAATGATGTCATTTGCCAGGTTAATATCATTGAGTTTTTCTAAATGCAATTATATGATTCTAAATATACTTTCTGGGTGTTTAAGGCCCTGTTTAGCGCGAGGACCAAATTCATAACCAAAATGGTACTAGTTCAAAAAATCTTAATAATAATAAAAAATAATTTTTGTTTATTTATTATTATTGTTGTTATTTTTTAAACTAGTACCATTTTAGTCCTGATTTTAGCCCTCGCGCCAAACACGGCCTAAGGGTGTTGGTGAATTATGATAACTTCTATCAATGGGCTTTTATAATATGAAAAATAGTCGTCCTTTAAGGGTCATCAATCACGTCCATCGAATTTGTTGTTTTGGATGTAGTTTTGTTTTTTTTTGTTTTTATGTTGGTGAACCAACCCTTTTGTGCAACAGTCTTCAATATTGTATTTAGGGTAAATTGCATTGGGGGGTTCGTGGTATAAGGGTACCCTCACATGGGGGTCCCAAATATTGAGTTTTCCTTAATTTGGTCTAGGGGTGACAAAACGGGTTGGCGGATCGGTTTAGGGTCGAACCCGAATCCTTTCCAATCCGAATAGCCTCAACCTGAACCCGACCCATTTATAAAATGGGTCAAAACCCATGACCCGAACCCGACCACCCTGAATCTCTGGATGCTATTTACCCAAATTTATCTAAGTAGGTTTGTAGTGAGGTGTGGGCTTCAAATTCATTCTCTGTAAGGTTAAGTTAACAACATGAGCTTGCTTTATTTCCTCTCATTCTTACTACTGGTATGGTAGATTCTGTCAATGTAGCAGGAGGCATTTATCAATACTGTGTGCAAGATATTTTAGTTTGTCTTATCCGAAGAAGTATTACATCTAATCGTGCTAGCTGCGATCATATTTAACTTCTACATTATATAAACTATAGTTTTCTCTCGTCTTTGCATATTAATCTTCCCTCAACCTAAATCTGGTATGTTTGGTCTTTGCATATTAATCCTCTCTCAATCTAAGTCTGGTCTACCTAACATGAAGGTCTATTTGTTGGTATATCTGTTGTTTATATATTCAAGCACCGTGTAGAAGTAGTCCTGATCAGTGATATGCTCTCTTAGAAGGTCAAAGCAAGTATAATAAAAATTCTTGAGCAGTACGTTAGGATATCCATTATGGTGGCAAGTGTTTGAGGGCTGCATTATAGTGCCTATTTTAGAAGTATCTGATGAACCTAAATTCTCTTATGAGGCAGTCTTGTTTGGAAGAAAATGTAGCTAAGCAACCTTCCATCACGAAGTAATACTTGAATAAGCCATTATCATGTCATTATTATTTTACGTAAGCAGTAACGTACTTATATAATTTCATAGGGCATTCTATTTGTAAGCCAATTTATCTTGTATTAAAAGCAGGAAATTCTTAAAATAAGTGAAAAGAACTGGTCAAATACATAAAGATTAAGCATTCTCATCGGCTTGCTTTTGAGCTACTCTTTATGTTAATGCAAAGCTATTTATATGTATATGGAATGATCCCATTTTATATATAGTTCTGAAGAATGCTTATAAGATAAGTATGATTAAATGAAAGATGCCACATGGCAGTAATATAAATGCAATATCAAATTTGAAAAAATAACATAAATTCGGTATCAGTTAGAAAATAAAGGATTTCTGTCCAAAATATAATAAAGTAGCGAAAGTTACAATCTAACTTGAAATGAAAAATTGAAGATGGAATAAATTTTTATGTGCATGTTTGTTGTTATAGTTAAAGGATGCTTATCTGTTGTGGTGACAAGCAATTCTGATCATACATTGCTTAAAATATTTTTTTAGGATGCCTTGGATCCCAAAATTTTTTCACATTTCAGCTGTGTGAGAGAGATTTGTTTAAGCATCGCTGCTTCAGTACGGGATGTGTGCAAGCACAATCCTGACAGGGGTGTTGACCTTATACTTTCTGTCTCGGTAATGCCTCATTAAAGCATATATCTATAATTATTATTATATATATGTGTGTGTAAATATTGTGTTCTGTATACATTATTAACTTTAAACTTTTCAGTCATGTATAGAAAGCCCGGAAAACACTGTTAAAGCTCTCGGTCTGGAAAGCCTTGCTTATCTCTGCGAAGCTGATGTTGTTGGTAACATTTTATATGATTCTCTCTGCATATGGTTTGATATTGTAGTTTAAACAAATTATGTTAATCCCAAAGACAATCTTCTGCGAGGTCTGTAAGATTTGTTATGTTGAAGTGTTTAGTAAGACTTGGATGGCGTAGGCTATTGGGAAATGTAATGAGGTCTAAACTTTGAAATGTGAAGATAGTCTTGTAAGACAGGAAAAAACTATGAGAAGAATATTCAAGCCTATTAATGATGTGAATATCTTTTTTAAAAACAAAAGAAACCAACCCAGAATTTCAAATGGAATAGGAGAACTATACGTCCTACTTGTGGCCATAAACTCTGCCACTGCTAAGCTTTATTGTCCTTTTTTTCCATAGTCGATCCAAACCAGAAGGGTGAAGGGTTGTGGTATGTTTATATTTGTGTAAAACTTGCCACTTCTTATTATCCTTTTTTTTTAAATAAATCTGTAAGGTGCTCACATGGACACACCGCAAGTGTTTCTATGATAGAGTTGACGAGTGAAGAGACGTCCGCAGGCTAATCGTAACTAGTCTGGAGCAAAGATATTTTTTGTTGTCATTGTTGTTTACTTCCATCCATACTCAAACAGTCTCTGAAACAATGTTACTAACTAGCATTAACTTAGAACTTGCATTCAAAGATTTGAAGGAAATTTGTTCATAGTGACTTGTGCCAAAGATATTAAGAAATGATTATATAACAGGAGTTGTGACAGTAAAATTCTTTGAAGATTAATGTCATGAGCCGAACCATAGATCTCAAGTATTGTCCTCTTAAGATCTAGCCTCACGATTTTGTTCCTCTAAAAGCTTCGTGATATCTTAAGGTCATGGTCTTACATATAAATAGCAGGAACACCTCTCTATCTTTAAGTATGGGATTATTCATTCCTATACTCTTCTAAGTTCTAACCAAACCTAAAATCATTGTCAGGAGAAAGGCTCTCTCACTTTATATGTGAAAATCATCTCCCTGTTCTCTTCAGCCACGACTATTATAGGCTTACCAATGTTTACCTTGTTCCTCCTCAAAGCACTTGTTTATTGTAACACCACAGCCAAAGAGGGAGGGGAGATGGTATTCTCCAAAGTAGGAGAATATTCCTTTTGACAAGGCTTCTAGGCCTAATGAGAGGAGCACAAGCATGAATAGTCCTACATCAAAATCTAGATGAGAGTTCCTAGTCTACAATAAGTTCGATCATGATGATAAAATTCAAGGAGCCTTTTTGGGTGACAAAATTGTGAAACTATAGCCAAAGCAAACAATACCTCAACATTTGGTCATGACATAATCGTAACAAAGCCAATCTCCCAAAGTACGCTATAAAAGAGTCTGTGTATAATGGAGAGCAGAATATGTACTTGTGAGGTGAGGATAAATTACATTAGTTTGAGATGAATAGGAACAAAGATTGTCATATTTGGATTTTCTCCTTTATTCAGCATTATGTAAAGAGTCACCCTCTGTGAACACATGTGATTCAAGCTTGTGCGTGATGTCTATATGCCAAGCTATATTTAGTCTTGCCTTTCCTCTTTTTAGTGTGGTGACTTGAATTTCATGATATATATGTGGTCCTATATAGGTCGACAGGGGACATGTCACACCATCTTAAGCATGACTCCTTCAAATTATCCTCTTTAAGTTCCACACCAGTCATCTCTCTAATACAATCATTCTTATTGTTGTTAAACTTGATGTGACCACTATAAGCATCCATAGTTCGGCTATGTTAATCTTATAGATATTTGGTTACTTATTTGCCCCAAAATTCACTTTCGTTTATCAAAGTTGGTCGGATAGCAATTTTCCTTTAACATGATAAGCATCTTACTTTTGGCTAGAACTCTTTTTTTATCTTAAAACATTGCTTTGATTTCATTTTTAATGCCCTTATCTGTGCTTTCATCATGATGGGTAATAATCCTGAGACATATGAAGTACTCGCATTATGAGACTATTGTCTTCTTTAGCCTCACAGAATTGTCACCCAGTTTTCAGGATCACCTAACTATAATGCATGTGTGATAACTTACTACTATTTCAAATTCGATTGTTTCTACAGTGCTACTCCACGGTTTTAACTTCTGATTATCTTGTTCATCAATGTCACCTATTGGAATTGTATCATCCAGAAAATGTAAGGACCACATAGTCTAAATTTTGCTTTGCTTAGTTAACTCATCAACCAGCAATTTGATAAAGATAAAAACTCAGTAGAAAACCATGGTGTAGTGCTATAGTAATAGGAGTCTCCTTTGAACTATTGCCAGCAATCCTCACACAAAAACTCCATCGTCCTTTAATGATGTTAGTCCATCTGATGGACTAATGTCATTAAAGATTGCCCATCAAAATATTCTATGTTATGGTTTTTTAAGATTAATGTAGACAATGTGATCATTGTTTGAATGTGTATACTTTTGTATTGTTCTTTCTAAATCTTCTTAATGTCTGGTAAATAATTCTTGCCCGAGATTCTATATTATGACTAAGGCCCCGTTTGTTTGGCTGTTGAAAATTAACCTAGTTTAATTTTAACCAGGCATATCACATCACACATAAAATTTAATATTAAAAATTAACTTTATTTCATATTCTACACACATTACTAAAATAATAACTAACTTGTATCACATCCCTCACATATCCCAACATAATAACTAAATTTATATCACATCTCTCACATATCTAATTGTAAGACATGCTGCATGTAGGTGTGATGAAGAAATGTCATACGGTGGAACCAATCTTTTGTTTTTTTTGTAATTCGGCGTTTGCCTATTTTGCATTAAAACAAAAACATTAGTACCTCAAGTGTTATCATCTAACAAGGTGTTACAAAACTTTGTTGGGAGGGATGTACTTATTTCTAGCTGACATCCCCAATAAAAGCAGAAGCAACTATAAAGTCAGTCGCTTTGTTTGCAGATTTGTATACGTGTAATTTTGTAGCTTTCCAAAGAGAGTAAAACACATAAAAATGATAAAAGCATTCTACAGATCTCTTCCCCATAATGTTTGCGTGAGGTCTGCTGTTACTATGGAGGACTTGCCCTTTAACCATATACCTTAGGCCTTGGTAGTCTATTGTCTCACTAATTGTAAAGTTTCTCATGCATATGCTCTTTTAGCTACATCTACCGCTTGAGTGTATAGTTTCAAGCCTCCTAATTGCAAGTTATTTGCCTTCACGATCTATCACCACAACTCCACCTTACTTCGTCAATCCTAGACCTTGTCGTCGAAGTTCACTTTTACTTTAGTCTAATCTAAGAGGGGGATTCTAGCTATTCAAAAAATAGAAATTACATCAGTCAAAATGATTATGGATTCTTAGTTTTTCAGGTTACAGTGAAGTAAAACCTCTTGGTTCGAGTATACGTTTTGGGTTGATATGACTACTAGTCATAAAGCTTGATGTGGACCTTATCATTCCTCACCCTCTATGTTTGGTGGAGAGCTACTGGCGTGATGCTAATGTGCTTGTATTTGGTGTGTTGTGATATATGGTCTTGCTCCTGCAAAACAAAATAGTCAAAAAGGTCAGTGTTAAGGGTTCTCCGTGGCTTCGATGGGTAATCAATAGTTGTACAACACTGTTCTAGGGTTGTTTAAGGTTTTGTTGTTTTTTGTCATGCTGACTTAGCTTATGATGGTCAAGTTGTCCAGTGTTTGGAAGCTGCACTTTAAAGGATCATTTGTTTAGAAAAACTAGAAGGTAAGGGTGCTTAGTGTACCAGACCAAATCGGTTTTGGCTTGAACTGGCCAGTTCTAGGCCTAGCAACCAGTTCATGGGCTAACTGAGTTGCAAACCAGCTCCGAACTTGAGTTCGGAACTGGGTTCTAACAACCCAGTTTGGAACCAGAACTCATTCAGGTTCATACCGGTTTGACTAGTTTTAACCAGTTCAAATTGATTTTGATCTTTTTTTTTATTTTAATAATTATTGTATTTTATAAATGTTTTAAGAAAAATAAGAAAGAAATAAAGAAACAAAATTTTATTTTATTTTAAAAATTTAAGATTACAACGATCAAAATAAAATAAAAATACATTATTTTGGAATATCACGCTGTACTCGTTTTTCAAATTCTTCCTTTTCTTTGTTGTTGTTGTCTTTAAATTCGACCATATTTTTTTCTGATTATGTTTCTCTGCACTGAGCTAATCTTTAAAGCATGTGTGCATACAGAAGGATGTGAATGATAAAGAGTTATGGTAATCGCCTATTTGTATCCAAATTAGGGAGAATGTTAATTCGATAGTAATAGTTGAAGCTTGTGCTGCAAGCTTGTCCTACATTATAGCTGATAAAATTGAAAATTTTGCATATCCCTTCCAACATGCAAACAGATTTAAATCATCTTTTTTTGCTCCTAAATGTTAGTAGAATTGCAACTCATTTAGGTTAGTCGATACCTGTTTTGATACTACTATTATAGAGGCTTCCTTTGGCCATTCTTGTTGAAGTACGTAGTCATTTTTTTGAAGCTGCTGTCACCACCGATTCTTGTTCTTGATTCCCTACCTGCTCATTATAATACAAAGAAAATATTTCTTAGAGAGTTGTGAAAGCAAATAACTATTGATCATCAACATCACTCCTCAAGAACTAGAATATTCAGCATAAAAAATTTCAAGTACAGAGCTTCTTTGTTGAGGAATGGATAAAGCAATGTAATACATAGGAGGAACCACCTTTCGGTACTTCATGAATTTCTCTTCCTTTGATGAAATAAAAAGATCTAAGGATGGATCAACCTAAAAACTGCTCAATTGTTTCCTTAAAAATCAATAAAAGCTCATGACCTTTTTAAAATTTTTTCAGTTCAAGCCATTCTGCTGATAGTTTTCCTTTAAAGTATGAGAGTTATAGAAAGGGATGACAAGATCTTCATAATGCAAAATCGAATCGATCAAATGATGCTAAATATTCCACCTTGTGTCAACCGATAGTTAAACTTGATAGGATTTTGCCTACTTGTTGGCAAATTCGTTTCCACTCATGATGAATGTTTCCCTTATAGATCCACTCTGCAATAAACTTAATTTTATCAATAGCCAAGTGGTCGATAGAAAAGCCATAGACACAAACATGTTTAAAACATGATATGCATAATGAACACGAAGTAAAATACCATACAAGATAGGTTGTAAGTACTGAATCAAATAACTAAATGTTCGATTGTTATTAGAAGTG
The DNA here is from genome assembly GCA_002786265.1 of Apostasia shenzhenica. Lineage (NCBI taxonomy): Eukaryota > Viridiplantae > Streptophyta > Magnoliopsida > Asparagales > Orchidaceae > Apostasia > Apostasia shenzhenica. The sequence goes on along the minus strand of KZ452037.1, from coordinate 5,858,591 downwards.
TTGTCTAATATAATTGCAAAAATCTTATCTTCTATACAGAAAATTTTACGTATATTCAAAATGTATTTGAAATGGTTCCCCCGGTATGTGCATGATCAAGTGGATCAAATGTCAATTTGCGTTTTTGCAACCTCCATTGATCATCAATGCAATGATAGGTCACAACTAAATAGCTTGTGCTGTTTATGGTGGTCAATTTATCTGAAGTTAGGCTAATTTTGCCTAATAAATCTTTCGTGTTGAATAACATTGTTCATATATTCACCATACATAGCTAAATACTCCATTTTTCATATGTGATGAGAGATTCATTGGACTACAAATGTTCCACTATGTATTCAAGATAACTTTTTTATTCACAGATTGTAAAACGTTACATTTTTACAACAAAACATATAAAACTATATTGGGTTTTGTTATTTCGAAATGATTAATGCCTTGATTCAACTTGTGGATTTAGTTGGGGTTATGAGGGCTGAATAATACCATGACTTCTCATCAAAATTGTGAATGATCACCAAGTATCTTTTGAAATTGCCGGTCCCACCTTCTGCACCTCTTGATATGTAAGAATATTGTTCTTATAAATCTTACAAACTAAAAATTGCTCGATTATACTCGAATTTGCATTTTTCTTTTGTATAATATCGTAAAATTTTCATATCTTGCTTTATTTTACATGAACTTGTGTCGCGCTTGCAAACAACTTTGTTGATGCACTAGTTCAAGTAGATGGTGGCTCTGTTTGCTCATCATCTTCACCTTAGTTTGCTTCGAAATATATTTTGATCGACAGTGTCATTATTGTTGGACAATCCTTGAACTTCATTCTCACATATATCATCAATTATATTGGTGTTTGTAGCAATTTCCTCTATGCAATGTTGTTGGCTTTCTATTGTTGGTGTTAGTATGAAAAAATTTGAGAGATTCAAATTAGAGGAGAGGAGGAAGTTGAGAGAGGAGCTTTCATTCGTATTTAGGATTATATATAGAGATAGTAAACTTTACTTTTTTAAAAATTTAACCTAAAATGTTCATCTGGCTATTGCTAACGCAACGTTCAAATGAACGATGCGGGGTGGAGAATGTTTAAGAGATTCAAAATATAAGAAAAAATTACGATTGAGTCCTAAATTGAATTAAAAAAATAATTTTTTTGAAAAATTATATTCAAGGGCCTATCCAAATACATCAAGGACCATAAAGGATCATTTATCCTTGGAAGTGGCACACATCTAATCACAAGTGCAGTGATCACTGCTAAACAATGAGTTGTCCTTCAGGGTTTGGAGGCATTAATAAGCACAACAATAACAACAGAAGGAATATATGGCTTTTAGGGCAATTCAATGGAGGTACTGCAAGCAATCCAGCAATGGTGGAACCATCACAAACGTTTGGAGCAACCTGGAAGCAACATGCAGCTAACCGTCTCCACAGTGTGACTTGCAGCGCAGGCCAAAACCGAGACCACAGCAGATAACAACCACAGCAGATAACATTTGGAGTAATTCTAGAAGAAATAGAGTATGTCATGTAATGTAATGAACCAAGTAGAGGATTTGCCCATAACAGAGTATAACACAGAAAAAACCCGAAACTATAAGCAGCAAGCAACCATTTCCATCAGAGACGCAACCTGAAAGCATCAAAAAACTGAAATGCTAAGTAGTTACACCAGTCGAAGCTTGTAGGTTTCAACCTGGAAACAACATCAAGAGGCTATTACTACGGGAACAATCTGGAAGCAGCAAATGACACAAACCTGAGCAGATTACAGCAACATTTGGCAGCAATAGAGCAGCAACTCAACAACAGGTTTCCAACAATTTGGAGACCAGGAATTTGCAAGTTGAGTACCGCCTTGACCGCAACATTTAGTCCAGCAAGAATGACAGTCCTTTGGAGTGTATTGCTTCTTTATTATCCCTTTTTGATAATTGTGAAATTTCACATATGACGAGGAGTAAATAGTTTGTATGACGTGATGTTAATAAAAATATTAATGAAGTGTTTTTTGGAGGGTTTTGGGGCTTCTGGTCCCCAAACAAACAAAAGCTATGGAAAGTCAAGTAGAGTGAATGAGGATGTGGAAATGACAATGTCTACGTCAATAGAGCTCAATCAGCGTCCTTGTGCGTGAAGGTTTGAACCCTTGTTTCGACTAAACAAATGACCATCAAAGAGTGATCTCTAATTAAGGCTTTCAGGTAATTATGTGAGGCCACTTTTTTAACCACACATATATTCATAAATCATAGTAGTGCTTTAATCATCTGAGTGAGGGCATTCCCCACCAATCTCCACCACTATCTGGGAGGAAGTTACTTAGTCTCTCTTATCATGCTCTTGAGTCTTGTTTTAAACCATATAGAACCTTTTTAAGCTCGTAAACTCTATTGAAAAATTTGTACCTCTCAAATAAGGAGGTTGCCTACATTGACGTCTCTGCTAATAAGACTATTCAAAAAGATGCTTTTAATGTCCCTTTAACATAGTTTGAAATCTCTCAAGCATCCAAAAGCTAAGAGGTCTAATAGTTTCTGATCTACCTACCACTGCAAAAGTTTTCTCAAAGTCAATACCTTCGATTTGCTTATATCCCTTTCCAACTAATTTGGCTTTGTTTTTTGCCCTTGTTCTTGATTCATTCAATTTGTTCTTGAAGACCCACTTGGTTCCTATAATTGGGTGGTCGCTAGGTTTTGTGACTTAACTCCCATGAATCATTCTTAGTAAATTAGTTCAACTCTTCTTGCACAATGTTTATCCAAAATTTTCTCCGATGGCTTCTTTTACTGTTTCAGGTGTTATTGAGACTGAATGGTGGTAAAGTTCAAATCATTTGTAAAAGAAGAAAATATTTGTATTCCTTCTTCAACTTTACGTATGACTTGTTCCTTTTGGTGATTTTGGCATATTTCCATATCTTAGGGAGATCTTATACTTATGGTGCTTGTTCTTTTAAAGCTTCTCCAATTTGTTCCTTGTCCTTGTCATCAAGTTTTATTTCTTGTATGAAATTAAAATATATATATATTTCTTGTAACTTGTCAATTTTGTCAGCAAGATCATCTCTCCTTAGAGGTTACTAGTATCCTTTTATGGAATACCTATATGCTCTACTAGTCATGGATTAACCTAGAAGCAACCCTTCATGACTTCTTGCATCAAGCTTGGCAAGATTTTCATATCATTTACACCCAACCACATGAAAATATACAATTACGAGTTTCCTATCATAGCTCATAAAGGGTTTTCTTGAGAACGGGCCTCATGTTTGTTCTGTTTGACACATAATAAGCGGTATTAACCTCTTCCTACATAAATACTTGGGAACCTCTTTTTTGCCTAACATTATCCTAGCCATTTCCATCACTCTGTTTTGTTGTGGTGTCCTAGGGCTCTGTTTGGCAATGACCAAAAAAGTATGGCTAAAATTACCCATCACCAAAATCTTAAATTTATTTTAAAAAAACTTAAAAAAATTATTTTATATTTTATCTCACACAAATTCCAACATTAAACAATCACTTTATTTCACATCCAACACAATTCTCAATAAATTAATCAACTTTATTTCACATCATACACAATTTTTAATATAACCAACTTACTTTATTTCACATCATACACATTTTTCAAAAATGGCTAAAAATTCCAACTACATCTTCTTTTTTTTCTTATTACCAAACAGAGCCTAGGTGATGAAAAGTAGTGTTTAATCCCTCTTTTGTTGAGATGTTTCTCAAAGTCTTTATCTAATACCTTAAAGTCTTTTTGTAAAACTCTCCACCAGCTTTGGATCATGGAGATCACTTACCTTTCT
>KZ452037.1:5805479-5854749 GCA_002786265.1 Apostasia shenzhenica | reverse complement strand
TTTATTTCACATCATACACATTTTTCAAAAATGGCTAAAAATTCCAACTACATCTTCTTTTTTTTCTTATTACCAAACAGAGCCTAGGTGATGAAAAGTAGTGTTTAATCCCTCTTTTGTTGAGATGTTTCTCAAAGTCTTTATCTAATACCTTAAAGTCTTTTTGTAAAACTCTCCACCAGCTTTGGATCATGGAGATCACTTACCTTTCTACTGTTGAATTTCTTTCGAAAGCTTCTTAATGGTTATGAAGCATGGATATTTCAAACCATCATGTGTCCGTATCGGACATACGGACATGGGAGGACACACAAGGACTTGCGGAAACACTGTGTTGGACACGCTACATGGTGTGTCTTAATAAAATTATATTTAAAAAACTAAAGAACACTTTTTGGACATATGAAGACACTTCTGAACACTTAAGATACTTTTGAAATATTTTTAGAACATTTCTGAAATGCAAGACACTTTTGAGATGCATGATCTTTTTGAGACATAGGGCACTTTTAGGACATTTGGAATAGAATTGAAAATATTTAATATTAAAATTAAATAAATTTATTAATACTATATTTTTTAATAATATTAAATATAATACTAAAACTTATGATCACATCTACCTTCGTTTTCTTCTTTTTATTCTTTTTATTAATATTTAAAATTTTTATTATTAAAATTTTATCTAATAAAATTAAAAGCTTATATCTTATATCTTAGCTTCACCTCTGTCCTTCTTTTATCCTTGATGCCGAGAGCTTTTACCTTCTCTTATTATCATACTTATTGTAGTTTAGTTGGCAAGTAAAATTATATTTTCTCTTATTCTTTCACTCACTTTGCAAAGTGAATTCTAAATCTACATCTGAAATCTCTTAAATGCCGATAACGTCTCTTCTCAAGTTCTCATTTTGATTGTATGAGATTTTTGTACTATTCACAAGTTACTTATACTTAAAATTCGCATTTGTTCTATGTTTTATATTTTTTTAAATATGAATTGTTAATTTTATTATTATTCTATTTGACATGCTATGTTGTATTCATGTTCTATGTTTTGGAAAATGATCATGTCGTTATGTTTCGCTATATAGGATTCCCATGTCCTCGTATCGTGTCCATGTTTCATAGCTTAAAAGCATGTATGATGCCCCCTGTTGCTCTAAAAATAATACCCATGTGTATCTATGTGTATTATGTGTAGTCTCTACTATATTGTTTGTTTTGAATGAGGTCTTAATTTGTTTACCATTTTGACAAATATCACATAAGTGGTCCTGAAATATTATCATGCTTAGGCCTCTAACTTGATTGATCCTATGGACGTAATTAAGGCTATGCATGCTAACATGCATAATCTATGATGCCACAACTATGAATCATGCAATTCAAATTTTAGACGCTTTAATACACTAACTTGCATATGAGAAAGATCTACTAATTATACATTGGTTTGTCTTCCCCCATTCAAAATAATTTTATTTGATTGTCTAGGCAATGAGATGATGTAAACGTAACTTTGTAACACTTGTAGAAAATTGGCTACTAGTAAGGACTTTGTGTGTCAAGCCTTCTCCAAGTAGTACATTCTCGTTGCAAGAGTGGCATCCATACTTATATTTACTCTCTTTCTAGAATTGTCTCCTAGTGTGGCATGTCCTTTATTGTGTATCTATAATCTCATGAATTGCTCACGATTACCAATAGTCTTTCTTGAGTATGGTGCATGAGTTTCTTTCAATAGTGTGTTTTCCTTAACAACCTCACATAATTGGCCATGCAACCTAGATGCTTCTAACTGACGCAGTAAGCTTTTCATTTAAAAAGATGCTTTATTTTGTATGATCCTCATGTTCTAAGTTTACATGCTCAAATGCTATTTTTAATTTATCATGCTATTTCGAAGAATATTATAGGTATTCCTTGATTTCTTAAACTCATCATGCAACTTAGATAAAGTATCTTCTAATTCATCATAAGAAGTGTCACATATCATGTTCTTCTCATTGTCCAGGGTGATGAGGCACATATTAGTTACATGTGGCTTAGATAATTAATTTTTGAACATGGAACTCTCTGAATTAGTCCAACTGGCTTTCATCACCATTTTGTGTTTCTATTTGTCTTAGACCTTCTTGAGAATTGGGCATCCGATTGGATGTGGATGGGATTTTTATCTCTCTTCTCTTTGTAAATTTGGCCGTAAATGTTGTTAAATTTCTACCACCATAAATACTATTAAATTCTTTGGCAATATTTTCAATACACCCATTTCAATATCTTTCGATGAATATTCTTTCCTCCAGGGGTATCCCTTAATTTAATTGTTCCAAACCATTTCAGAATTTTTCTTTTAATCTTACATCTTAACTTACTTAAGGGCATACACACTTATAGCGTTAGTAATCATTTCATGGATTATAATTTTAAAAGCTGTGATTCTATCTCCATTTCTTTTGACTTCATAATGTTATTATTCATGCTCTTATCCGGAATTATACTCACTTCATTTCTAATCCTAAACCTACCCAAATACTAATGCTTGAAGCCTAATCTATGAATTTTTTTGGCTCTCCTAGCCATTTCATTTCTTGAAGTTATAAAATATTAATCCTCTTATGAATCGTGATATTTGTTAATTCCATTGGTTTGCCTATTAGAGTACTTATATTCTATGTTTCTAGTCTTATCCTAGTATTTTCGATTAGCATTTTTACCTGTATTTGTCCGTGATGTGGAAACTCGTATTTATCACTATATTTGGGAATGTTGCAGCCCTTTCATATTTTTTACTTTATTTAGACATTGCAACTCGTAGTTTCCAAGAAAATTTTATTTTAGCGCAATATTTTAGTATTATAATTGTTCGGTTTTACACTAATTGTCGACTGCCTAATATTATCTTTCTTGTTTTCCATCCGAGACTTGAATCCCAATTAAGGTAACTGAAAAGAATTTGAAATAAGAATCAGAATAGGCTCAAGAAACAATTTGAAAGTGTTTTTGTTTTCTAGTGCTCAAATGTTCAAGGCTTCCAAGGATGACTCTCATTCCTCTCAAGCTAATCAAGGTTGATGTGAGGAAGAGGCAGTCAGATCTTTATTGTTTTCTTTTTAAGTTAAAATTTTCCTCTTATGTCCCTCTTGAACCTCTAAATATAGACTTTAGCAATTGTGAATGCTTTCCTTCACTTTCTAGCGAAGAAGGCCTTTAGGTACTGAGACATAGAGGAGGAGTGTGTGGCTTAATGCTAAAGTTTTCTGTATTACCCCACTATTCCACTAGGAGGCACCCCTAAAATGTTTCACTAATAAAAGCATTCCACTACATGTTGGCACAATGGTGCTAAAGCACTTTATATCGTTGAGCATGTTTCTGTATGTGTTTTCTTCTTTTCCTTTTCGCTTGATTTGCTATTCATATACACATTACGCTTTAGCAGTACTTGTTAAGCTTAACTTATTATCAGTTATCAGTTTTCAAGTTTTATTTGTGCGTAATTCTTAAACTTTTTATTAGAGTCTATTCACCCTACCTAGTCATGGTCTTTAATTCTACATCCATTTCTTTCTTATCCACATTGAGTATATTCCCTAATCGGGTTGTTGTCAAAACCTAAACTTTTGATTTTGTAGTACCTTTTTCCTCCAAATTTACTTTATCATTGATTTTTCTCAATTTGTTTGGATCCCCTTGTCCATCTGTTTGATTGCTCAAATGTGTGATCCATTATTTGTATTTGAGAGAATATTATTGTTGGATATGAGATGGCCCAATTAGATTTGGTAAATTCTTGTTCACCTTTTATCTAATTAGATTTTGGCAATTTTATCAGTTTCATTTGTAGGATTTTAGTCTGTTGATTGTAGCATATGATCTTCTAATTATACCATGTTGGCTTGTGTGATGAAATTTTGAGAAATAGATTGATGATCTCTACCTCCATTCCTGTTGCATCATTACCCTGGAAAATCCTTATATGATTATTAACTTTTTGAAGACTGTCCATTGCAAGTGCTTGTTGATCCCTTTGGTGTAGACTCCTAACTCCAAATAAATTTGTTTGCTATGTCGACGGGAGGAGATTCTTAAAGATGGCTAACAAAATTCAACAAAATCTTGTCCAATTCTAAGCAACTAATTACTTGATGTGAATGACTAACATCGAATCCATCTAAAACAAATGTGAAAAGAACTGTAAAAGCTGAAGGCAAATTGGCTTGAATAGATTCTACATTAATCTTTGCTTGATTGGCAGGACATCTCCCTGATCATGATGGATAATGTCCACTATATACTTATAACAAGTATTTTATTAAACTAGACGTAATAGATATTTATTTATACTTCCAATTATTAAGATTTTTCCTGTTCAATTGTAGTATCTACTTATTTCTAATATTCAAAGTTCTTTACTGATGGCATACTTTTTTATGCACTTTGCTTTACAGATTTCTACACTGCATGGGAAGTTATTGAGAAGGATGTGAATAGTTATGCTGAAGATCCTATTGTTGCTACTCGGTAGGAATACTAAAGCACTTCCTACCTTTCTAGTAGTGATATTTTTTGGCCACCAATGATATATTAAGGTAGTAATATTGTCCGGTTCTAATATTATTTGTATGCTTTGGTGTCTCTCGAACTTGCAGTAACAGTTAGTCTCTTGTCGATTATTGTTATTGCATAAAACTGACAATTGATAATGTCGATGCTAATTATGCTTCTGTGCAGTAAACACTTATGTGATGTTTTGTCGATCTAATAATGTCTTTATTGCATATATAATTTATTGGTAAATATTATTGATTTGAGAACTATTTACTAAAAGATGTTTGCTCAATTGTATTTAATAAATACTATATCATTTCATAAGCTTGCCAATAATTAGTAGATTTGATTTTGGCATTTGAAGCCAAAATCCCACAAAGAAGCTGGTTGAAATTGTTGAAACTAATTATATCGATGAGAATTTAGCTAAAAGTTTAGGGTTGTCCTAACCTTCAAGATATCAAAAATAAGGAACATAGAATTTTAGGTTCTCACATGAGTTTAATTTCAAGCACAATGTTCTCTCACATGGAAATCAATGCTCTCTCTTTGAGCAAACAAGCAATGTCAATAAACAATCATAATTCAATTGAAAATGAAGAGAGTCGATGAGAATTTTAGTTTTGATTGACAAAAGTTATACCTGATTTAGAGGATTAGGGCTTAATGAAAAATAAGATCGTCAATTGTAGAAGAAATTGATTGCATTGTGCTTTAATTGTGCAGCCAAGGAAAAAAGGAGTCCCATGGTTCCCATTGAAATCTTGTGTGTGGGGACTCGTCCCTTGAGTTTCTTAGTTCATAGATATTTCCTTTCCTTTTAGTGGAACTTTACCCTTCTCCTTTCCCTATGCAATCGTAACACTTCCTTTTTTTTCTTTCTACAGAGCACGGCATCTCCCCTTTCAATAGGGAATGGAGGTTGTCATTCTCATTATTTCTAGTAGGCAATAACCTCACCTTTCAGTGTACAACAGGTGCAAAAATCTTTCCGTTTGTTTCAAGTGGTCACCACCACATTATCACTCACATGCTTGAGCTAAAGAATGCATGATCCCAAAGAGGAACTCCCTTTTTGTTCTTTTTTTTTTTCCTTCCTCAAATACCTTTCTCATCATGTATTTTAACATGCCTATCATACTGTAATCAGAAAGTTAAATGACAGTTAAATACACAGACATGCTTATTCTCTGTTCTCCCCTTCTTCTTCATCTCTCCTATGTAGCTTTTCTGATTTTCTCTTACTCAAAATGGATGCTCCTCCTTATCTGATATTATATCAACCTCATTTCTTCCTCATCATCATTTGGCTTAGCATTGCTGGTGGGTCCCAACTACCTACCATCTATGGCAATCAAAATTCTTTTCTTATTTTCTTCCATATTTGGGCCTGAGTTTCTCAGTTGATCATAGCCATTTCCTTTACTTTTAAAGAAGCTTTATGCTTTTCCTTTCAATGTGTGCTGGAGGCACTCTATTTTTCATTTTAGTGATACGTAAATGGTCCAATTTGGTACTTAGACGTGCATCATTGCAGAAGAATTTAAGACATTTTTGTGGAAAAATGGGTTCATTTTGGTTTACAAAATATTCAGACACACCTAAACATGTCTACAAAAAAAGATATTTTTGGGGAATTTCGTTTTTGCTTTCTTTTTACTCATCAGAAATCATGTAATAGCACTTCATCTTTCTTCATATTAATGATATTAAAATGGACTAAATTCTTGCTATTCAAAAAAAAAATGACTAAATTCATCAAGTGAAATTCTCCAGGTTATGTCTTTACACACTTGGAATATTGCAATCAGTGAATTCCCTGGAAACAATTAACATAAATCTTTATTTTCTTCAATGAAATGCTTGTTTGCTTGCGTAATTCATTTCATTATCATGTAAAAACTTGGCAAAATGTTTTTATTATTGCTACTTGAGTAAGGATTCTGCTTTTCTTATTTACCTTGTCATATGTACGCACAATAAATGGTTGTGGATTTCTATAAATTTTTTAAGGGTAAATTACATCTAGGTCTGTCCATAAAAAAAAAATTATATCTAGGTTTCTGAGATTAGAGCATAATATCGTGTTGGTCTGTATTTTTAAAATTTTCTTAAGTACGCTAAATATATTAGTTTAATTATGTTATTTTTGTTGTTAAATTCATAATAAATGATTATTTACTCCCCCCTCTCTCTCTCTCTCTCACACACACACATCTGGGTGGAGGAGGGGGCACACGCAACCCCCCCCTCCCTCCCTCTCTTTCTCTTTTGGCTAGACAGAGGAGGGACATGCAACCTACCCTTCCTCCATCCCCCCCTTTTCTCTCTCTCAGCTGACATGCACTACCCGCCCCCTCTCTCTCTCTCTATCTCGTGCTTGCTTGGGCTAAGTGGAGGAGCGGACTTGTGGGTGGAGGGGGAAAGATGGAAAGAGAGAAGATAATGAAGTAATAAAAAATTTGAGGGTATTGAGGTAATTTTAAAATTAAAAATAATTTTTTCTTTACGTATTATTAATAGAAATTAGCTAAAAGGACCTGCATCAAGTGTTTAATATAACCTTAAGGATCTGATTGAGAATATTGACTTATCTCAGGGACTAAATAAGTTAAAAATTTAACAATACCTGCACAATATTATGTCCTAATTTGAGGGACTTGGATATAATTTACCAATTTTTTAATGTTGTTTCCATTTCTTGGATGTAGAGTTTACTGGGAGATTCTTGTTCTAATGTGGTGAAACGCTTGTCTCATCACCTTAACTTGAGGCCTTTTCTTTTTTCTATGTTAATACAACAAAATATGCAATCTTGTGCGCATATCAGGATACATTTGCATGGGTTTCATTTCTTTCCTTTGAAACATTTTGCATAATTCTTATGCAGCTTGGGCATCTTGTTGAGATGGGGTGCAATGGATTTTGCAGCTTATCCTGATAGTGCCAAGAGTATTCTTCTCAAGTTATGGAAAATTGGAACATTTAAGAGACATTCTTGTGAGTCTTTATGGGTAAAAGCCAGAACAACGGCTTTCAGATCTTTGGTTCATTATGAGGTGCAACTGTAGTTCCTCTCCAAATCTACAGTGTTTTCATTGCTTTTAAAATTTCTTTTTCTCTCAGTATTACATTTGGATCACAGTTAAAGGCATGTTTTGATGATTTAGATATCCGGAAAATGTTAATACCACACTTACACATTCAAATAGGAAATGAGTTGGTGTTAAAATTTAAATGTCAAGATGAAATTCATTGGAGGAAGCAAATAAATGAGGTTCTTAGTGAACTCGGAAGGCATAGAGTCTCTAGCGTTAAATGAAATTATGCGAGTAGTTCAAAACTGCTTAATCCAAAGGCGACTGTTGTCTAACTATCAGTTTTGATTATATATAGAGATTGGAACTGGTCTGAACCTGATAGGTTCCTACTTTACTGTTGACTGATCAAATAATTCCTGAGATTAGTTTCATGTCTTGCAGCTAAAGGAGTAATGATGTGTACAATGAACTGTGAAAATTTATCGTTTTAATTATTTGTGAATAAATAAATTTAATATTGTGTTCATGACATACTTTATGGGTGAAGATCTTATGCAATAGTTGAAGATTGACGATTTGTAATAACCTGTGACCTAGTTGTTGAGATATCCGCTTTTGCTCGGGAACTAGTGCAACATGAGGATTTCCCAAGAGCTCACCCATCATTTTGTGTTTTTTTTTGCCCAGGCATGTTTAATTGCAGAGTTTTTATGCTAAGCCTCAAAGTTTTACCCCCAAAACATCTTAGAATATATTGTTACATATATATGGTTTATGAACTCTCTTTCCTCTCTGATGTAGGACTTTCATTCTTGTTGCCCTTCACCTAGAAGCCTATTAGAAGTCACTGCTCCTCCGCTATCCTAGAAGCTTACCAAGATTCCATGTTCCCTACCCTCGTTGGATTGGGTTGTTACAAGATACTCCTCACCCTTGTCGATCTTGGATATTGCGGGCCCAACAACTTTTGTTTGGTTTATTTTTAAACCACATCGTACTATAAGAGATAAATTCCAATGCCATGATGTAACAACTCGTGACCCAGAGAGGTATTGTCTGCTTTGGCTCAAGATTTGGTGCAGCACGAGGTCTTTGTAGGTGGTCATGCATTTTGGTACCTTCGTGACTCAACCGTGCTTAGCTACAGGGTTCTAATACTGAGCCTGATAGTTTTGCCTTTAATGGGAGCCTCAAGATCTTAAGATTATGTTATAACTTAAAGACCTGTCAGGAGTGCATACCAAGAGTCCCTGCTCCATAGCCTTATTGCACTGATTGCTGCTAGTCACTCCCTGTCCTCATTAGTCTCAGTCACTTCACCATTTTTCATGCATGTTTACTTTACTTCATTTTTATGACAATAAATATATGTATGCTGTCATTTATACTAAATCATTTTCAGTATGTTCTCGGAAGGTTCTTTTAGTATGTTTCCTTTTTCTTTTGTTTAGACCTGAGTTGCTTATAGTCTTCTTACATTGTGTTTCTCAGATACTATTTATTCAGGAAACAATTCCTGATTTTAAGGAAAAGTGCCTGCAATGCCTTCTAAATGAAGATAATGCTGAAGTGCTTGAAGCAATTAAGGAATTTGAAGTCAAGACTATTAACTTCGAGCACATGTTGATAATATATTTTTCAATTTTGATTCAACTTTCTTGTTTAGTTTATATGCATATGATGTGCTTTACAAAGTGTTTTGGTTTTCTTAAAAGAAACCGGCGAAGAGTGCTCAAAGAGAGAAAACCTTTGGGGCTTAAGGTTCAGAAGCTGCTGGATGTGTTTCCCCAGGTTTTATTCTCTGCAGGTAATTTGGCGTAAACTTACTATTAATTGTTCTTTTGGAAATGTTTCCGCATTAAAATTGTCTTTGAAACAGTAATTTTACAAATCCTATCTATGTTTTCAGTTGATGGTCATTTTGTTGCTTCGTTGGTATCTGCAAGACGTTGATGTCTAGTTATATTTTTTTTGATAAAACGTTGATGTCTAATTGAGTAGCGCAGGGGATTTAAAATTTCTAAACACATTATGATTTAGAAAACTTAAAGCATATTCCTTGTGTGTATTGCATAACTTGCTCCTTGTAATTAGAACTGAGAGCTGGTTTGGTTGGAGTGTGCTTTGGGGTTTGAGTGATAGAAAGAGAAAGAATTATTTTAATATTATGATGTGAAATAAATTTATTTTATTATTGATTGTCTTTAATGTAGCCTCATTGTTGTTGGGTCCTAAGTCCCAAATGAGAAATGCGGAGAGTTATGTTAGATAATGTAAAACTTATTGATTAAACATGACACAAACCTTTTAAGAAATTTTGTTAAAGCTAAGGCCTTCTTTAAGGCCTCGTTTGGTTCGAGGCAATGTTTTTATCTAACACAAATTTTAACTATAAAAATCAATTTTATTTCACATCCAATACAAATACGAATGTTAGAATTCAAAGTATTTCACATTTTACAACCTTCTAATATTAAAATAAATTTCTCTTACTAGACTTAAAAAATAAAATATTCTTTTTCTCCTGTAAAAAAAAAGCTTGAACCAAACGAGGTCTAAAAGTGACAATATATTGCTTAAATATAATAAAAAATGTGCAAAAGCTGCTACATCAGCAACTGAGTATAGTGATAAGTAAGCAAGAATTTTCATATCATGAATAAAATTGAAGTTTGGGAAGCTATAAAGAAAAAATCTATAAAAGAAGTAGGACTAGATGATATTCCAATAGATATTTAAAAATGCTTGAGAAATTGAGTTTTTTAGCTTACTAGGTTGTCTTGTATGATTCTAAAGAGAAAAAATATCAAATGGATTAAAAAATATATCTGTTAGAATGTAGAAGTTTTCTCAATTAAGAATAATCTTAGAAAAAGTCAATTTGGATGATTTGGACATATAAATTGTTAACCAATACAAGCTATAATGAAGAGAGTTGGATTATTTGGTCTTGCTCATGAAAAAATTGGAAGAGAAAGGCCAAATTAGAGATGACAGAAAATTATAAATATAGATCTTATATACTTAGAACTAAATGAGTTCTTATCTAATAGAGTGCAATGAAAATAAAGACTTTATATAGTCGACCCCACCTACTAGGATAAAAGCTAGGTTGTTATGTTGAATGTATTTATTATTGATTATTGTGTTGAATACAGAATAAAATTGAGATTTGTGTTGGATTGGATTTAGATTAAAACTGAATAAAATCTATAACAATAATAACAAACCAAGCTTTTATCCCACTATGTGAGGTCGGCTACATGAATCCTTTGTTTGTATTGCATTTTATTAAATAACAAATTTTTATTTTTTAAATATGTAAGATAATTTTTTATAGTTTCTTTTTGGTCTTTCTTTTTCTCTTTTAACATGTGCAAGATCCAATAATTCAACTTTTTTTATTGGAGCTTCTATCGACCTGGCCCAAACCAATTTAGTCTCAACCCAAATTCATAAGTTCAGTTCGGTTTCAATCGGTTCTCAGTTCTTGGTTTTTCGGGTCTTACTGCACACCCCTAGGTGGGGTGATATTTATTAGTTGCCTGAGTTCTAACTGACGGAAATAAATGGGATTTCCTTCTGTAATTGCTAAAGCGACATGTGGATAGTGGAGCAGCAATTCTATAGTGGAAGTTGTGCTCTGACAATTAGTTGATGAGAAGCTTATGAGATTACATATCCCTTATAAATCTAGTTTATCAACTATAATGATCGTAGAAAGTTCTTAGACGTGCTGGAACATCATTATAGTAGAGATATGAGTGACTTGTCAGGAGGTCAAGAAATTCATGCTGCAATGGAGCAAATGATAGCATGGTCTATAAATAAGAAATTGCTAATCTATCCCCATTACTTATATGAGGAGGATGCTAACTGCATAAAAGGTTCAGGGCATCAAAATAAGGACCATTTCGTACCCCTTTGCAGTAATTATAAATCGAGACAACTTGATCCTAGTTCTTAATTTGATTGGCCATTGCGAAGGGCTAGTGGTACTCCTAGATGCTATCGCCTTCTTTCTGCCTTATGCTGGCCAAAGAGATGTCAAAGACGTTGAGGTTCATTGCCTCAAGGAAATGAATAAAGGACAACTTTCAAGTGGTCATATGACTGGATAGAGCAGGCCAGTAGACCCGTGTACCAGGTAAATGCATGCGATTTGAGTGTAGAGACCATTAGGTGGCACGTCATGACATTTGTGAGCCTTGAATAGCGGATTACTACCTCAAAGCTTTGAATGTGCTCAGGGGGGGTCTAAGTCGTCTTTGTAATAGTCAAACTTCAGGAACTTTGAAATCTTCGGGGATAAGAGAAGCTCATATAGTTGTAGATAGAGGAACATCAACATCAACAGCTTCAAGTAGACTAAAGAGAGTGGGGTTGGGAAATTCACCTGGGGAAGAAGAATCCTCCCCCTTCAGGCTAAGGAAAAGGGGGCTGATAGTACAATGGATATTGCTGAGGAACATCATGGTAAGATGGGCTCGGGCCTCAAAGAAGGGATGATAGCTTGTTTGTAATGGTAACGAGGATGAGGGTCCTATGGGAAAAGAGGGATAGAAGAAGTGGTAGGCATCGGATCAACAAGTAGTGTGGCGATAGTCGGGTATTGAAGTGGGATGACATCATGGTGAGGAGCAACGAGTGTTGCATTAGGCACTGCGGTTGAGCTTGTAAGCGTGTGGGGAGGAGGAATAGGAGGAGCCAAAGGAGGCAGGAATGGATCGATACGCGGAGGAGCGAAGATGATTGGAGCCTGGCGAGTGAGTTGCCCTTTTCGCCTGTAGTTCTGAACATGCTGGTGAAGCCGACTTAAGCATAGTGATGATAGCCGGTTGTTGCTACGCCTTGACAGCTTGTGATGTGACATTGGTCTTGAATTCTTCAAGGAAGCTAGCCTAAGACTCGACCATCTCTCCTAAAGCATGCTGCTTGTCATTAACTGTCCCTTGCAAATGTGCTACCTGCCAATCTTGAGAAGAAGCACTCCAATGATCAATTCAGGCCTTACCACATGAAAGGGAGGTGCGAATCTCTTTGCGGGGAGATTTGATTGCCCCCTGTGATGCCGAAGACGGAACAGTGCTGCGACTGTTCACCATCTTCTCAATCCTACATGTGGCACTGGAAAATATTGATGATGATGATGATGATGTGCTGCGACTGTTCACCATCTTCTCAATCCTACATGTGGCACTGGAAAATATTGACGATGATGATGATCTTCAAAGAGGAGTTTGAAGAAAACTTGAACAGTTAATGAAGAAATAAAGAGAAAATGGGAAAAAAAAAGATAGATCTAAGGTAGTTCTGAGAAATCCTTCTATGTCCACCATTTAGCTCAGCGTAGAGATTCCAGTAGTAAGGAAAAAAGAGTTTGTCAATGGCTAATTATAGTCCTTCTCTTTTGTATGGAAAGAAAAAGAAGGAGGAGCACAAGAAGAAGTTGAAGAAGAGAAGACAAAGAAGAAGAAGAAGAAGGGTGATATTTATAGGCCGTTTGAGTCCTAGCTAGCAAGATTCAATGGAATGTCCTTCTGTAACTGCTTGGCAAAGTGGAGATAGTGGGGTAGTGATGCCATAGGGAGGTAGTGCTCTGATAATTAGTTGATGAGAAGCTTATGTGACTACACAACGTGTCCCTTATAAGCCCAATCTATCAACTATAATGATGGTAAGAGGTTCTTATATGTGGGGAGAGATCATAACGACAGATATATGTGGCGACTTGTCAAGAGGTGGAGTTGATGCTGTAGTGGAGCAAAAAATAAAATGACCCGCAAACAAGGAAGCGTTCATCTATCCCTATTACTCATATAAGAAGGATGCTAACTACTTGTGTGAAGGCAATTCCCTCTCATATGGTGATTGAAGTAGGTAGTATCCTTGTGCCACGAGTATAGGACATCATATATGAGTCAGAGAAGAATTATCTAACGAGTTGTCTTTAGTCTCAACCTTATCTAACTTGACCGCGCCGTTGACCCACTAACTGTGGATCTGGTCCTTAAGCTATGTGAGTGGTGGTGATGCAGGCGCAATGTCGTGAGCATTGATTAGTTAAAGAAAGATTCTTTCTTTTTCTATTCTCATCCCTCCCTGTGTAGATGGCACTGCGTGACTCTTTATTCATTTGTATGTCATCTTTTTCTTTGTTGACTAGTAGAGGCGAGAAACAGGAATGTCAGTGCGAGAGAGTTACCTGGTGCTGCTCTCCTATTGCATATTTTCTCTCCAAAAGAATCACGTGGCACATCAAGTGTAAGCTATATTAATCCCATATACATTATAAAAACCTGTCTGAATAGCATTAATGCAGTTTGAATTATATTCAGGATTCGTCAATAATTCATGAGGCATTTGAAAAAGCTCTACTGGAAATAGCTGAATCCATTACCCCATCAAGAAATCTATTCATTGCGCTTCTGGTGCTACAGTCATGGAAAGCATTCAATGAACACTGGATGAACGCCTTGGTTTCATCTGCTGATGCAAGTGATGACATGCAGAATAATTTCTTGAAGAATGCTAGTTATATTTTGAAGGTTATTCTGAAATTTATTTTGTTCTATATGTCTATTTATTTGATATAGCTGTAGAAGGTGGAAAACTTTGCGGTACAGGAATAACACATGGTCATTTTGCATCTTGCCATCATCACCTGGCTAACTGTAAACACTTTCACGTTCTTGTGGGCCAAAAAATGATGCTATTAAATTAAGAAATTCAATTGGTAATTTATAGCAACTAGGCAAATTAATTTTCTAGGATAAATTATGTGATAATTGGTAAATTAAATCCTGCTTAAAATTTTAGAGTGAATAGGTTGATGGTAGTGAAGAATTTGTCAAGTTAGATTAGGATTATCGATTTCAATCAATAATTGGATAAATTAGATGTTTGATGAAAAAAATTTGTACACCCTGAGGCGGCATTCATCAAGTGAGTTTTTTAATTATTAAAAAATAGAAGCGTACAAAATTATCATAAGAACACCAAGATTTATGTGAAAATATTGATTCCTAAAATATTGATTACTCTGAGGGATTTATATAAGAAAATAGGTATTAATAGGATTAAGAATTAAATAAAGAAATAAAAAGTTCTCCAATATGAGAGAACAACACAAGGTACCGAAATTATAGTTTTCCATCAATTATTTCTTCTTCATGGGGCATCTTATTCTTAAATGAATGTATACACATTGTTTGTGTCGAAATCAATTGGAGCTCACAAAATATTTGTTGGGGACGACTAAAGAAGCTCCAACGAAGCTTCTCAAAGCCCTCCTGGGGTTCTTGGCGAGTTGATGGAAGATTAAAGAGCTAGGCGTCCAACAAAGAAAATGCGTGAATGGATTGCAGCTAGTGTTCTTGAGACCAGTAGGACTTGGAGGGAATTGGAAAAGCCTTGTGGATGCCTCGACAACACGGGCAAGGCCTCTTATGGTGGCTAAAAGCCACAGTTTTGTCGTCAGCCTATGGGTGGTAGTGAGAAAGAACATGAAGGTACTGAGTTGCATCCGGTGTTCAATGACAGAGAGACATCAAGGTAGGTCGAGCATGCCTTGATAAACTTCTAGCTAAACCAATTAACTAGCAGAGTAGTTGTAGATGAGATGATACCAAATTTGAATAAATCTTGTATGAATAAATATGAGAAGAGGGGATTAGTAGTTGAATAAATTTAGCTGAAGATGCTTCTTTCGAGCAAAGTTTTCTCTTTTCATTTTCACTTTAAAGAACTAGTTTTCTAGGATTCTTACCGATGTTCTTGATATTCCTCTCCAATGTGTAATTCTAAATATGTTGAGCAAATGAATTAACAGATTCTGAAACGGATGTCTTAGGAGGTAAAGGAACAAGTTTTACTGGAGTGTTTGGTCTATAGTTGTAACTAAGGGCATTGGTGAACACTGCTTGTTGTCAAAGTTGGGGACCACTAGAGATTCTACCTTCCACCGATCTGGACGGCTTGAGTGATTCTTCCCTAGCAACCAACAATCTTGGCATGGTCAGAAGAGACCTACGAGGGATTTAGAGATGTACCCCTTCCTCACTTCCAATCAGAGTTCGTCGCCGTTAAAAAGGGATACAAAAGGCATCGGAGGATCCCCTTCCTTTTGTTGCTAGGTGGTAGCCCTGATGAGGAGTATGTCCCTCACCCGGTGTCGGGGCAGCAGCAGCATGGATTGCCTTGAAGGTCTTTTTTTGTCCTTTATTTTTTGTTTTTGTATACCTGAAAGGAGGTTTAGGGAGAAATGTAAGTATTTTGATATGAATGATATGCAACTTATTTTGCACATGAACTGTGTTCTTTTCGTTATCTTTGTCATCTTTGTTGGTGTTTGGATGAGTTGTTGTAAGCACAAGGAATAGTCTATTTGTCATATTCTACTAGGGTGTTGACCTATAATGGATCAATGAGGTTTGCGTACCTTAAGGTATGGTTCATTTCCCAAACCATTGACTTCATGGGGGATGGAACACCTTGCTCACAGGATGTATTGGGGCCACGCCAGTTTATTGTGGTGAACTTGAGACGGTTATTTTCTAGTCATTTTGTCACTCCCCTATGCGGGAATCCCAAGATCTAACACCTATGTGGTCCTGCACTAAACTGACACAGGAATAAGGGTAGAGAGGGGATTGTGCGCACCTACGGTTTGGTTTGTGTTGTCGTGGGTCGTTTCCTACAAAACTCTTGAGTGTCATACTAGACGGTTAATGGAGTAAACCACTCATGGTAAGTGCCACCGGTTGAGAAATCTTGAAGCTATTGTGAAAGCGGAGCCACTTGTTAGCAACAAATGGTTATGGATGGCTCTGATCTAATTGACAGCCAGCTTTGTTGGCAGAGCACAAGGTGATGAACACGATCCATACATTTCGCAAAAACCCTAAAGTAAAGGTCTTTGCAACAAAGGAGGATGATAGGCCAAACAAGCTGTCGACCAGTTATGTTTGCATCTACATCATCTTTCTAATATGAGGATGTTGCTACCTCCACAAAAGGAGTTTTGGAACATACTGAAGAACTTCAAGCTAGTCCTGATATCACTGAATGGGGTAGATTACATCTACGCCATGTTCTGGGACCTGAAGGATAACAACTACAGTTGGGACCAGAAGCTACTCAGGATTCTGTTCATGTTCTTGGAGAATGTCTAATACCTTGGATGCTTGAACATAAGTGCATAGACCAGGGATGGCTTCTTCTCCGAAACTCCCAGCTCCCATTCTAATTAGCTCAACCACTATTTTTTTGTTGAAGGGGAGCTACTCCTTGAGGCACTCACCTTAGGGGTAATCAATGACTACAACTTTAAGGAGCCCTAATTCAAAGATAGTGATCCACTGGTGGAGAGGATAGCTAAGTTCCATTAGTCAGAATTTTTATTGAAGACCATCCTAGCCACAGTGACAAGAGACCTGCAGAACTATGCAATCAAGGGGAAGTAGCAAATCATGGAACTTGTACCCACATTGTCGGGTGGGAATGGCTACAGTAGGAGAAGAAAAATGTGGAGGATGGAGAAGGTGAGGCCGAAGAGGAAAAGGGAGGTGAAGAAGAAGGAGCAAAGGGGGGTGAGGAGGAAGAAGGGGATGCGTCCGAGGAGGACAACACAATCATGGACAAGTTGCCCCTCTACGTGAGCTTGAAAGGAAAGGGGGTATTGGAGGAGTCTCTTAAGAAGAAGGAAGTGACTATCGATCCCAAGGACCTATTGGCCTTTGGCTTATTGCTCCAATGCTTCGGGTGCTAAAGGTGCCCCATCAAGACATGGGAAGAAGGGCAGAGAAGAAGGAATAGGGAAAGACCCCGTAAAGAAGAAACAAGTAGAGGCCTTGGTGGAGTGGAGCCCCCCGATGAAGGTTTGGGGGCTTTGCTAGGGCAAGAAATAGTATTGTCTGTAAAGAAGACTAAGGGGTCAAGGACAGTTGGTGGTGGCACTAAAGCTTAACCGCCCCCCTCCAGTAAATTAGGGAACGCCTGCGAACCGACTAGTTTTGGTAGTCATTTTTGATATGAAGAGGTGAGAATGGATGTCCAATCTACCAGTAGGGATAGAGATTTTCATCCACCTCCCATAGAAGGTGAAAGGGGAATTTGCCCTTCTTAGGGATGTCGACCTAACCGTTGGGAGGGCCTTCTAGTCAAAGAGTTAGGAGGACAAATTGTGGACCATCCTTTGTAAGGAGCTAGCAAAAGGCATTGCTAATGACACTTTCTAGGTAAGGCCTTGCATGCTTGTAGTTATAGCTTTCCCAGTCATGCTTCTTGCATCATTATCTTATCATCCTCTTGCAAGTTTTGGGCATTTTTTTTATTTAGTTAACAAGGCCGAAGAGATGAAGGCGGATGAGGCCAACTCCCTTCTCCAACAGTAAGTGAAAAAGCTAAAGTCGAAGAAGGCAAATATGCTGAAAATAGAATCAGGGATTTGAGGCTTGAGCGTAGGAGGTTCAAGACGAACCTAGCCTTCCTTAAGGCCATGTCCGGGGTTCTTACAATCAAGTGGTCCAGCCATGCGACGAAGCTCTAGACTACGCATGAGGAGCTACAACTGGCAAAGGATCAGATTGCGGTGCTGGAGGCGAAGGTGACTTTATTGAAGGAAAAGTCATCATCTGTCCAAGAGATTTCTCCAAACATTCTGCGAGCACTAAAAGCAAAGGCCACCGTGGAGTACAAAAGTTGCCTACCAAATCTACAACAAAGGTTGGCATATATCAAATTAGGTTAGGAGGCTCTGACCACCTACCTTCTCAACTAAGGGCTAACCTCAGAGTTAAGTCTAGTGCAAATTGCCCCAGCTGAGTACTTGCAATGATTCCACGTACATAGAACCTGATTTGAACCTTCTTAATGATATCCTGCATGAGTTTTTCTAGATCTTGGATGTTGGCGTTCTAGAGGGAGAAGAGAAAGAAGAGCCCGCGGACTAAGAAGCCGGTCCTACAGATTAATTAAGTTGTGATTTGTATTGTATGCAACTGTGTAATAGTTTTTGTAAATGGAATTCTTTCTTAGTATATGCGTACCTTTTGTTGAATGTTATGGTTGTAATGCATTAATAGCAAGGCTTGGTGCATGTGGGGTACAGAACAAAATAGTTTGGAGGTCAGTCATACGGAGTGTTATTAGCAGTGCTAAAAAGTTGCCAAGTAATACCCTGTGGGTGAGCTGCTACAGATAGGGTGAACATTGGCAATTTTGTTCATGCTAGTTGGGTAAAGCCTCGAGCATCTTATTTGCATGGTGGTTCCAGGATGCTGTGTTTTGCTTGAGCATAAAATCTGAATATCTTTTTCCCCAATGCCTATAACATGGTCAAAGTCAATGTCCTAAGTTGTAAGTTTTTGGTGGGTGAGATCCCTACAATAAAAGTGTGGCATGACCCGTTTATACTGCTCAAATAGGTAGCTTAGGTGTCTTAGTTACGTGGCGATCCTGGCCTGTTTGGTTTTGTTTGAGCGCACTGCCTAGAAATGTCCTAACGCATGGGGTCCTAACTAGGGGGTTACAAGTCCTTGGTGAGTGTGCACTCTAAGCAAAAGAGCATGAAAAATATGCCTAATTGTAAGTGATGCATGTAGGGGTATCACCTGTAGGTTGATGTGCCATCACCATATAGGCCATGCTGTGAAGTAGGCGACACCTCTACTCTCTACTGTTATACAGTCCTTACTGTTAGGAGTGATCATGAACAGTTAACCAATTTATAGAGCAGACTCGAACCCGAAATCGAATCCGGCAGTCTTTCCAAAGTAAAAACTGAAACCGAACTTGCTAAATCGATTAATTGAGAATTTGGTTCGGTTAACTAATATTTTTGGTTTTTAATCTATTTCTTATTTTTGATTAAGATGATCTTAAATTATAATTTTATAATATATTTAATATTAAATACTTATTAAAATTTATAATAAAATTCAAAATCTAAACAATTTTTGGTTACTATGATAAAATATAATTAAAATTTAATAATCATATTAATATATAGATAAATTTTAATAATAAAATTTTTACTAAAATTTAAATCATAATCTTAATTACAATAAAACACACTAAAGCTCTAATTGATAATTAAACATATTTGTTCTAGTAGCATTTATCTTATTAAATTAAATAAATTACATTGAAGGGTTCAGTTCGATTAGCAGTCAGTTTTTTAGGTTTAAAAATCAAAACTTAAATTTAAACCTGAAAATTACCCGAAATAAAAATTGAACCTGAAATCGTTGGTTTTGTTAATTGAGTTTTTCGGTTCAGTTTTTTCAATTTCTGTTCAGAACTTTGATTTTTAGTTATTTTTGATAAACCCTACTTATCTTGATAAGGTAAGCGGTGCTAACATGGCACCGCTCGACATCCATAAAAGGTGGAAAGAGTGGCCTGGTGGTCACTTCTTAGATGGTATCAGTAGTGTCCCTTTTGACCATATTAGATGAAGGTCTAGGCATCTTGGTTACATAGTAAATATGGAAAGCTAGAGTTTAACTAAGAGTAGAGCTTAGGAGGCCTTCCGCTACGCCTAAGGTATAGCCATGGTCAAGGTCATGTCCAAAGGTTACATGTCTTCGGGAGCTACACTTTTGAGCAATGTCAAATAGGTTGCTCAAAAAACCGTATGAATGGTGTCTGCTTTCATCATATTAGATGGGTGAGGTTCTAAACATCATAGTTGTGTGACAATTCCAATAAATTAGAGTTTTTCTAAGCGCAAAACCTGGAAGGTCTTGCTCTTGTGCCTAAGGTCTGATCAGGGTCATGGTAGGATTGTTGACAATCTAATTTTGAACCAATATGACCTCAACTTAAGATTAATTGAAACTTTTTGATTTGATCTCAATCTGATCCAAAATATAAACGTTAAGAGAGTGATTCAAGCTCAATCTAATCCAAGGCCTGTCCAACTTTCGATTAATTTTTTTAATCTTTCCATCAAGTTCTTTACTATAATCAACTTAAGTCATGTTGTCTATCTTGATGTAATGGTTAAAAATATACAACAATAAGGCCTTTATCCCACTAAGTGATGTCAGCTATACGAATCCTTTGTTTCCATTATACTCTTATCAATAATGGTTAAAAATATAATAAAAAATAATATACAGTCAACAAGGTTTGAATAAAAGTCATGAAGGGAATTCTTATATTGTGACAACCTGGAACGAAAGGGGGTGGGGAGTGATCGTCGAGATGATGTCCATATGAGTGAATCAGAATCGCCCGAACAAGGAGCGGCTCCTAGCACACTTCTAAGTAGAGGGACACAAGAATGAATTGTCGCACATCAAAAAAAGGAGAAGAGTTCCTGAGCTGTATAAATAAATAACGTGATCTAAAAATAGAGCAAAATCATGAGGCTAATGATAGAAAACTCTGTAGTTAAGCGTGCTTGAGCAAAGTAGTACTGGAATGATGACCTTCTGGGAAGACTCAAGCCACACAGTTTTCTAAAGCCAAAGTGTCAATACATCTACATTTGAATTATGGGATATTATATGTATAATCAACTATTAAGTTATTGCAAAATAATATGAAAAAAAATTATATATATTTAAATATTTATAAATAATTTTTTTTAATTGGTACGGCTGGTTTGCCTATTGTAGGATGGTTATTTAGAGCTCTAGAATCACTCCTTTCAATGTATGGTGCATTAGAAAGGGAAGGTAAGGTGACAGTAAGGTACATGATGATAAAGTGTGGTGACTAATGGCTAAGAATGATTAGTAAGGATGAACTATTCCAAGTTTAGCCAATGAGACTTCCTTAATGGACCATTCATGGACTATCCAATTGAAGAAGGAAAATTAATATAGTATTTCAAGCATGATGGGGTGAGTTAATTAAGCTTTCTCTGTCATTTGTCACCAAATCTCCTACATTGTCTCCAATGGTTATCTCAGCAGCATGTAAAATTTTACATGATGGTTTTTTTGCTTTGTTAAATATTGTATGACTCCTTAGATCTAGTAAAGTTTCCATACCTTACCTTGTGTAGTAATATGCTTTCAAAGTTACAAGTTATTTTGTTTATAGATCAGAGTGGATCTCATTTTAATATAATAATCATTCTAGAAAAACCATATTAATCTCATTTTTACATTAGTTTTCTCAAGTTCATAATAATTTTTTTTATCATTCATCTTTACCTTTTAATGCCACATGAAAGATGTATCAATTATATCCTTTACATTAAGGCTGACATTTTTTATTGTATATGTTAGAATGATTGCTAGTACACAGTGTTTCACTTGTTCTTATAGTTTATCATCTTTGCTAGTTTTCTTCTTAAAACAAATCAATACGGTCTGTTCTTTGGACTGGAATTAATAAATTTCTTTATATTGCATTCATTTGCTTTTACATAGGAAATTTTGACGTTGCAATATGAATACTATGTATACCTTATTTACTTGCTATAATTTGTTTGTGTAGATATTTTGTAAAGTTGCATTGCATTCGGCTCCTCAAGTTTCCACAAATATTGCTTTGGCAATAGGTGCACTTTGTTTGGTAGGTAATTTCAGTTTTGAAATTGTATGTTTTGTTTTCGCAAAATGCTATTTATTTCTGAAGTGAAATTAAAGAGAAAGATAACGGACACTAATCATTTATTTGTTGCTTGCATCTCTCTTGGAAATCAGGAAAATTGTAGTTGCTTATGTTGTATAACTTATAAGTTAGCAGCTTGTATTGACTATTTTTCCACTTCATGTTTTATCCTTGTACATAGTGATTTATGCCATCTATTTTAACAATTTTGTTCACATTTCCGTTAGGGCATTGTGTACATATTTGTCCTAGATGAGTAGATGATCCTAACTGTAAGTGGCGGACTTTGTATTTACTTCTTAGCGAAACCATCAAAATATAGATAATCTGTGGGTGCCACAAAGATGTTACACTCCTTTCCTAGTTCTTTCGATAAGTATTGATCCCTCATTAGTTGTAGTGCTTTTCCAGGAAAAGTTTGGTTAGTAGTCCCCTGCCAGAGAACCTGTGAGATTCTGGAGATGAAGTAATTGCCATTTCTACACTTTGGTTTATCTCAAGTCTATTACGTGTGATTATGTATATCATGTAATGAGGTTTTATTTATAAATATGATTCTAAATAGTATTAGTTTCTATCGTTTAATTAGCCTTTCAAAGTCTATAAGTTGCATTATATGATTCGTTGACTATAGCATGAAGGGTGCCAAATTTTGAGCAAACTTGATAATCTGACTCAAAGCCCACCCCAATTTACGCAATTACTCATTCAAATTAGTTTGTCACAACTTCTAATTCATTCATGATATTTGTTCATTCTGGAGCTGTGTTGTCTGATAGGATTTGATTGACTTGGCCTTAACTTGCGTTATTATTGTTTATGGTTGACTTGAAGGTTTTGGCCAACTTAATAGCTATTTGAAGTGCTATTCTAGCCAGTATTAAATGGTCTGGTTTAGTTGAAGCTTTCAGAGTTGAGCCAAATTTCATTCCAGTTAGAGTCAGACTGAATTTGTTATTTGGTTGTATTGATCATTTTGACACCATTACATCTTGTACTTCAAACCATTTTTACAACTTTGACTTTAGGTGAGAAAAACATTAAGTATGATGGCGCTAACATAATTTTTGTTCCTTTTTTGATGTACAGCACATTCCACCTCATGATGACAATTAAAAATTAGCACTCTTACTAGTCACCTATCATTTGATAATCTTGACCTTTATCATAAGGTGTGATTAGTTAACCCATATTTATGTTGTTTGGGTGGAGATTAAGGATATTTGTCATAAAACTTTGTCATTATCATCATTATTGTCAATAACCTTAACCCAGCTATTTTACTACTTTTTGTATTTCTCTAAACATTGTAAATAAGCTTTTTTATCCTCCATTTAGTGTTAAAAATGATGTATTAAGGTTTCCATGCAATAAAGATTACCAACATCTATGTTTCCATTCCAAACATGGAGAGTTATAAGAGTTTACATGATTTCTCAGTCTTGTTATTGATGAATGTTCATATACCAAGAAACTGTGGTACTTTATCCAAAAAAAGAAAAAAAGAAAAGTTTTTGGTACATGGCATCTTATAGACTTCATCATTCTGCATCAAACCTTAGATTGTCCTCTTCAGTGGAACTTTTCTTTATATTCTGAAGCATCATCAGATTACAGTTTTTCATCTTCCCAACTAGTTTCTTCTCTCATCTGGTCCTTTATTTTGACTTCTTTTTTTACCATTAGGAGTTCATCAAGGTTTTGGACCTAGATAGTTTTCATCATACACTTAGTTCATGCATCATAATGTAATTGTACTTCTTACTCAGCATTTTGTTCAATATGGATTACCATTTGGTTTGCATGTGGCTGAATCTTATCTTTAGCCTTTTTGTGCTTGTGAATATTTTTGTAACGTCCTTGCATTGTTTAAAACACTGTGAGAGGGTAGGTTGTGATCTCTATTATGTGGTTTATATTCTTACAAGGAGTGGGTAGGCTTGTAGTGCATGATGATCGTGCTAATATGAATCTCAAAATGGCTTAGAAGAGGGGCAATTCAAGATTTTCTGGCATTTAGAAAAAAATGGAATTTTTCTGGAATCAACCTGAATTGCAGTTCTTAAATGTCTAGATGTTCCGGAATTTATGGACTGTGGCAATTTTAGGATGCTGCTAGTGTTAATCTGATGATGGATAATGATGGATAACAGATCTTTGAATCAGGAAACACAAAAATTACAATGGAATTCTTGGTTTCCGTAACTTTTTCTTCTTGTCAACAGGTGGTTCCCTCATCATCTTATTCTATCATATCCTCGGGATCTGATTTCCTCCTCAATTGGTTGCTTGAGACTGAACATGAACATCACCAGTGGTCAGCTGCAATTTCTTTGGGATTGATTTGTAACTGTTTCCATGTGACTGATAGAAAAAAAAAGTACCTTGTTATTGATGGGCTTTTGAAGGTACCATTTTACTGAATTCGTTTATTAAGGGTCCTTTTTAGCTGTTAATGATTCCACTTTTCTATTGGATTAGAATCGTATACTATAATTTTTTATCAATGGTCGGACATAACAAGTCCACGCCATCTCATTGATGCAATGAGCAATGAGTCCTGACCGTCACTTCTCCTAGAACTTTTCAAGCTAAAGCTGTGAAGTTTAGCTGTTTTATAAATATGAATGCTAATGCAAAAGGAACCATGCCAAGGCTTAACCTAAACCAATACTTCAGATAATTAATATTCTAAACCACCCCATGATCTGACGCAGTCTACATCCTAAAATACCATAGCCTTACGAAACTGTTTATATATATGGATGCTGATGCACTTGATTTTACATGTCAGATAGCGAGTAACAGCGAAAGTCATCTTGTCATTGGAGCTTGTGGGATCGGACTAGGGTTTGCATGTCAAGGCCTTATTTCAAGCTCAGATGTTAACGACCCCAATAGGCTAACAGAGATAGCTTTACTTCATAATGTGATTAGGACCATTTCTACAGTATTAAGTGAACTCTGCCCATCTGCTTCTGGCCCTCTCAAGGACCTGACTGAATGTTTTCTTCCAGATGATTATGATGCATGCAGAGAGGATTCTTCAATATTGTTTCAGCGACACCTTGATACTTTAGAAGAAGATGCTTGGGGTGTTGCAGGGCTGGTCCTAGGATTGGGATATTCTGTTAAAGCAATACACAGGTTTGGAGCAAGTGATGCTGTGCTCAAAATAAAAAATACTCTTCTTTCATGGGTTCCACCTAATGATTTATCCATCAAGGGTCCATGTTTTGTTGAAATTACCAAGTTGTCATTGGCAACAGGTGCATGCCTTGCCATTCCTATTGTTGTTGAATTGTGCCAAAAAAATGAGCTTTTTGTTGGTGAAATTGATTCAATATTGAGTCGATACTATTTGCTGATTTCGAATATTTTAAGTTTAAAAAACTCAGGAGCTCTATATCAAAATCTGCTAATGGCATCATGTATTGGTGCTGGATCTTTTGTCTCATGCATATTGAACCTTGGGGTGGACTATGTGAGATATGAAGATATAAAAGATCTGCTTGATATCTTGAGAAATTGTTACTCAAAGTCTAGCCCACCTTTGGTCCTCTTAGGAGGTATGTTGGGAGTAGTTAATGCATTTGGTGCAGCTGCAGGGGATCTCATATACAATCATCTTCACCCTTCAATTTTGCAGATTAGTCACAGGCAACAGGTTATCACCTGACCTCACATTTTTCTTTTAATGTGTATCCAACCAACGTGATAATATAGACAAGCCAAACATGTCATGAACACCGTCATCAGTCATCATTCTTCTCATGAACTTCAGTTTCTCATTAATCCTTGTCTGCTCTACAGGAATCTTCTCTGGTCCGGGGCCCAATTCTTTTAAATCCTATTTGTGAAAACCTTTCTGCAACATTTGTCCAGGAACTTTTTTTTATTGCGAAGGAGTCAAAGGATCAGCAAATCAAAAAATTTGCTGCCTGGGCTGTTTCATTTCTTCGACATAGGTGGTGGTCAAATCAGGGTCAAAAAATGGATGGGTTTGAGGGTATTTCTAGAATCTTCAGTTTACCATCCCAATCTTTGGCAGAAGACAGTTTAATTTGGAAAATGTGCTTGTGGTTGACAAATATCAACTATTATCAGGTCTCTCTGCTGCTTGATTTTAGTTAAGCATTCTCTTGTCATTAACTCAAAAAATTAGCATATACATTCATCCCCGAAGAATGCATGTTATGGCATGGATTATGTTCTTTTTTTATCTGAATCTACATGTATATTTTTGCATTGTTTTCCGCATGCTAGAATGCTCCCATACATATCTATATTTTGCCACTCTGTGTTTGCTTGGAGCATATGTATGTATACATACCTTTCTGCTTTGATTCAATATAGGCACATTTATATCGAGAATGGTATGGAGCCCAAAGTGGATGTGAGTAATCAGATTATGGTGATAGGAGGTGGAGAATACCTTTTTTCTGAAGACTATTTTTTGTAAACATGCATGCAGTAGGATGTTGGAATAGTGTGAATCCCAACCGGAATAGAAAATCTTTGGAAAACCACTGCTGGCGATAATGAAACCCCCTTTTGTCAGAATTGATGATTTAATGATTGGAAGAATACTAGTTTGATGAGCAGGCAATTAATACAATCTATTGCAATTAGACAAAAGAGAAAAAGAAAACTGATGCATTTGTGCAGTTAGGCAAAATCCCAATTCTCTGATTCAACTGTACCTTTGGCCTCTATGTATATGTAGTAAATCGTACATGCATTTCATGAGTTTTCATTTTACACTATAGAACAATGTTATCTTCAGTGGCATAATGATGAAAATTATTGGTTCAGGAGTAAAGTTTGTGATTTCTTCTTCTAAGTTGATACGTCCTGTCAATTTGGGTTTTATATCTGATTACTGTGTTTAAGCATGTTGATCTATTATGTCATGTTTTGGTTCCCTTCTCATTGGAGATGATACTGAAAGCTTCTTTTGTAATTTCAATTTGCCTCAACACTTTTTCCTTCTACAGGTGCATCCGAATACTATTGTGGCCATAATAGGGTGCTTATCAAAGGCTCCAAGGTTGCCTGCTTTAGATTGGGCATCTGTAGTTAGAGGCTGCATGTACAATGCAGCCCAACAGACAAAAAAGTCACAGAAACAACAGCAAGCTGCTAACTTACTTCGAGAAGAATGTATTTATTTTTCTTTAACACGTGCCAAGGATTTCAGATCACTTTTGCTTTTCCTTGATGAACTTGCTGATTTATCCAGGTTTAGGACACTGGAGATAAATTTGCAATGTCTGTTGCTTAGCCATGTGTTTGAACTACAGAAAATTTTTTCTGGTTTAAGGATGGTGAGGTTATTTGAAGATTTGATTCATTGTTTTTCTTCATCGGGATCTGCATACTTTGTTTGTGATCCAGACCAAAATGTTTCATTGCGTGTTTCACTCTGGAAAGGTCTTTATCAGTGTCTCAATGAAGGTCATGCACAATTAAGCTGCGTATCAAAAATTGAGAACTGCTTGGAATGTCTGTTCTGCTTGTTACCTGTGTTTGTATATGATGCCAAATCTGAATCATCATTGTCAATTAGCTCCGAGTGGTCTGAAGCTATAAGATGCTTGGACAAGGCTCGACGTGATTGGCTTATGGATATTCTGCAGGTGTATTGTCTTTATGGTTCTCAATATTTTGTTGGCCTTCTCATTGTTGGTTCTTAAGTGATACTGCATAATGTCCAGCTTTCTTCATTCTCTTTTGAGAAAAAAACAACTAATGCATACTTTTATGCGAAGGTTTATAGACACAAATTTTGATTTTGTAGTTGATATTTCTTGCAGGTTTCCAGCAGTAATATTTCTACAGAAATGTCGAAAAGGGCTTTTGCACAAGTCAGATTGGTTAAGATTGGTGGGCTACCATTTTCTGAGATGGAAAAACTGAAATCCTACATGTTCAATACAAGATTAGAAGGTCGGTTTGACAATTTAAAATCATCTATAGTTTTCCTTGTTACTTTTATTAACTGCCTCTCAAATAAATATTTCAATAGCTTACATGTTTGGGGAGTTGCATGGATCTGTAGATCAGCATGCTTGGATTCACGCAATGGTACTTCTGGTAGTCATTATGTAACATCTCGTGATCTCATTGTAGAGGTATTGTCCACTTTGGCTTTAGGAAAACTGCGTGCTTGAGTACTTCCCAGGAGGTCACCCATCCCAGTACTACTCCAGCCCAAGCACGCTTAACTACGGAGTTTTCCATCATTAGCCTCACGGTTTTGCCCCAAAAGGCGCCTCTACTATTTGAGATCACGTTATCTACTTATACAGGTCAGGATCTCCCTCTCTTTCCGATGTGAGACGATTCATTCCTGCGCCCCTCTCACCGCTCATTATTCGGCCTAGAAGCCTGTCAGGAGCCGCACTTTGCCTCAGTGATTCCTTTCTCCTAGGACATCACCCGACGATCACTCCCCGCCCTCTTCGGCCACGGGCGTCACACATTACTCCAGCTCATGATCTTAGACAGTGGAGCAGTGAGCAAAATTGTGAACGCTGAAATCACTTGGTTTTGTATGTGGCAAGTTTTGATAATAAAATTTAATGTTATTAGAGCTGTTTAAACATGTATCTTTAGGTGCCTTCTTAAAGCTTGTTTAATGTCAGTTTCTTGCCAACTGGCAGTAGTTGGGCTAACATAACTATGTGCACTATGTGCCGTCATGTGAAGTAGTGAGACCGATTAAAACCAGACAAGAATACTAGCGACATACTAATATCTACTTCCAGATTGTGCAGTATGATATAGAACCAATAATTTGCTGAATTCCACATTTTATTTTAACTTTTAGAATTGGGAGTATTTGAACTTCTATAGAAGTTTTTGTTTGCTATTTTGTTATCAGTTGTCATCCCATTCATTTGATGAATTTTTGCCGACTTCTAGGAATATTTGCTGGTTCATTTGGGCTGATAATAAACTTGTAAGTAGGATTGTTTGGGCAGTAATACTGAAACTTTTGACAAATGTTTGAAAGATTTCGTGCAATGTATTCTACTCCAGTTCATGAGCCAAAATTATATTCCAATTGATGCATCATCCAATGGGCTCATTGCCGTGACTTGGTATTTCATGACGTATTGCAATATCAGACCTCTGCTATATTTCTCCAATCAATGGACAATTTCTTGCTTTTTTATCTAGTTTCATTGCTGAAATTGCTTTTATTTGCTGAATTTTATGTTTTTCTTTACTGAAATTTGGCCTTTTGATTTGTGTAAAATAAAGCCTTAAAATGTCATTTGCCTTTGATGGTTTTTATTTTCAATTGTTAATTTACTGTTTTCCTAAATATTCAATGTTCTTCTGAAATTGTTTACTATTCACCGTCAACCCTTGATCTGCATATCTAGGACATGGTTTCTGAAATTTTACGTCAAAGGAATTTCTAGCAATTATGCAAATTCTTTAGCACCTTTCAATGTAGGCAACAATTCAGTCACAGATTAGTTTTGGCAGGCATCCTTTTGGTATTTAATTGCTCACACGTATCTTAACTGAATTGATGTTACCACATATTCATATATTCATCTATTTAAAACGTGCCGTAAATTCTTAGATGTTCCGATTCAGTTATCGAATCCTAAAAAGGCTCAAGGTTAACCATAAAATGCGGAACTCAACATTGTTGGGATGTTGAGATTCAACATTGTGACACTCTGACCTGACGTCCTACAGGTATTAACCAATATGTCAATGATAAGTAACAACACGGCATTGTAGTTGGAGCTCGAGCAGAAGATGTTGTGGATGGATCTCAAAGTTTAATGACAAAATTGGGGAATTTGCCTGATGGTCAATGACAATTGTACAAGGAATTTATGGGGCTTTAGCTTTATTAAGGGTTTATGATTAGAAATCTAGGTTTTTCCACATAAAAATTTAGTGTGCTTCTCTTTTTGTTCTTGCTTACTTCTCTTAAATAACGCATTTTTGCTCGGCCCCAATTCCCAATGAGAAAAATTGTATTAGGCACTCGATAGTCAGAATGAAACGTTTCAAACAATTATACATAAATTCTTTAAAAAATTAAGCTAATGTTAGGGCATTCCCTAGAAGTGATGTATTGTGCTATCTAAATATAATGAAAAATATGCAATGTCCACTACATTAGAGGCCTAGTGTAATAATAAACTAGATTTTTTACATAGATGGATCCAAGGAAAAAAAACTAGTCTAAGACACTAGAAACTTAAAATATAGATACTCCAATGGGCAAGATTGATAGTTGAAGTTATGTTGGGGGATATCATGATTGATAGGAAGATTAATATTTTATGCTTTTAAAAAATGAAATGGATGATCAAGAAAGCAAAAAAATTGATAGTTTTAGCTTAAGATTTGGTACTTTAGTAAGAATAGGACTAGAAATGTGGTAGGTATAATTCTAAATAAAAAATTAAAGGATGATTCAGTAGAATTCAAAAGAAATAAAGATAAAATTATAGCTTTAAAAATTGTGATCAATGTAATAGCATTGATATTACAAGTGTGTATATCTTTTAAGTAGGTTTAGATATGAGTATAAGAAAAAATTTGGGATCATGATTTGTCATATTACGTCTCAGTTAGCTTTTATACCTTTGGGGATTGTCGCCTCTTAGAAATAGCCCTCCGTACATATTAATATATGTCACCCTAAATATCATGTGAGGTACTCTATATAGTGGCGATGTACCCACTTTAGTAGCAATGTATTTGCTGTTTAGAGTCATCACACCCCATAATAGTCGAAAACTGTCATTGGATGTTGTGTCAAGTGTATATCACATGCTCGAACCAAGGAAGTTACACAATCCCAAAGAAATTACTTTTCCTCTTTAATTTGTTATCACATTTAAAGTTTTGTTTTATAAGTTTATTCACATGATAAGTTCGTACATATGCTCTACAACAATATCTTATTGAGTGTGACGATAAATCTGTATACTTGTCCTCCCATAGGTGTCACGATCAAGTGTTAAACAATTTTGGTTTGACATCAAAAATAACCTCTCAATATTCACCAAAATATTGCTAATCAAACAGTCTAGTTCGTGTACTGGGCAGTCTGATTAGTCACCGCCCAGTCCTAAGCCAGCAAATGGCATCGAACGATCTGATCTCCATTCTTTTCTATCCAAACTTATGGTTGAACAGTCTAAAATCTTTGGTTGTTCGATCTTAGACAGTCCAATTGGGCCTGAAGTAGTCCGATCAAGACCTAGATGAGATCTAGGGTTCTCTTTTCATAGTTTCGTTCCCAAAATGTCTCAAAATCTCAACCTACACATTATTATCAATTTTTACATATTTCCAATAGGACAAAAATGAAGCTACAAAGATTCAAGAAGGAAAAACAGATCAACATGGATTTCATATTGTTTGTAACAAATAAAGTAAAGCATGAATATAGCCATTTAGATCTAGATTTCTAGGCATTTTCACACATAAAAGCAGTAAGATCTGTCATATTAATCAAGTAAAATATGGCATAACTAGAAAACAAGCAATTCATGAGAAACGATTCATCATTTCGTTGTAAATTCCAAGCTTTCTCAAAATAATCCTTGATTTATATATATAATTTAAATTTCAAATTATAAATTCTGCCCACTAATTAAATTAATAGAATAATTCAAAAATTAAATTAATTTTCACATGAATATTACTAATTTTTTCACAATAAAATCAAACGACTAAATTTAAATTAAAATAATTACCTGGCTTAGATTATTTCTTGCTTAGCAATGCTTAGGAAGAATTAGATACTTCTTTTACAGTAAACGAGAAGAGAAAAATAAGAAAGACAAGACTCAAATCCAGGTGCATCTATCAAATGAAATCTTGTAAGATTGCTTAAAGGAGAACACAGCTCCGATAAGTACATTGGTCAAATGAAATCTTGCAAGATTGCCTAGAGAACAACATGCTGCTAGCTTTTATAGAGCAAGATCGAGTTGTTGTGTATCACTGAGAGCATTTGAACTCACTCTTTTCAAGAAAAGGTTGTATCCTCATTAATTGAGAGAAGATAAATACTATAATAACTCATTTAGATGAGTTTAAAGAGTATCATCATGGTTCTGGAGATGATAGAAGTGAAAGTATGAGGATAAGCGTTATTATTGTTATTTTTTCACTCTCTTTTCCTATACAAACTTTGGGGGCTCCATCAATAATGAGCACAAGTATAGTTCGATGGATGATGTATCTCACGGTGCTGCTTAATTTCTCTGAATACCATGCCAACTGTTATAGGTACATTGGTGAAGCTTGCACCTTACTTGTGAGGAAGGGCTGTAGATAGTCGATTGATTGACTATATATATTGGAGGGATATACAGTGACAAAAGCCAGGAGCTCTTTTATGGCCAACACATATGGAGGTGGACTTGTACGAGAAGTGTTTGCTAAGTAAGCTAAAAATGTCCTTTAGTCATGCAATCCACTGGGCTAAGGGAACTCTATACTACATCTGCTTAGGTCTTTGGCAGCCATATAAGGTTCCATTGCAAGGTGAAGCAAGTTATTTGCATTTTCATAGATGATTATTTGAGGAAAGTATCTTCTTGAAGCAAAAATTTGATGTGTTTAAGATATTCAAGCAGTGAAAGATATTAATCAAGCGAAAGATTTGCAAGTCAATCAAGCATTTTCACACTTGTAATGATCTATTTTAGGTGAATTCAAGGACTATTGTAAATGAAGGCAGCACATGACACAGGACGTGCATCTAGGTGATTAAAAAGAGGTGGAAGTTGAAATAACATCATATTCCTTCAACTTAAATGCAGGATGCTAAAGAGGTAGAAGAACAAGCACCATCAATGATGCAATCTTACTCTACCACATGGGACGGAGGAAAAAGGGTGATTGGATATAGACATCATAGTTATGCTTTCATCATCTCGTCACACAAGAAACTGATCTGGTTGATGAACCATGCATCTACTTTGAGACAACCTTGGGTGATGATTCGATGAAGTAGGCTACCATGCTTTTTGGCATAGCAGCTTGGATTATGCATTAGATACCCCCCTATAGGAAGTCACTTAGTGGTTTTGCTTTTCTATTTGGGAGGATTTATACCAGCTAGAGACCTTCAACTATTGCTCATCTATCACAAAAAATAGATATATGGCAGTCATCGGCTCTAAAGCATCTTCAAAGAGCTCAATGTAGATGACGTGGCCATAGGTTTTCTGTCATAGTCGGAATGCTGGTTAGATGATCTACCTGGTGTTTCACAGGAGGATGAAACATATCAAGATCAGTTATGAGTTAGATTATGACATAATCTCTTTAGGTGACTTCATTGTCAGTTGAGATTTCTTGAACGTGATTAGCAACTTCCTTTGAGATATGGGTGTCTTATGTGGCACTTAGGGAGTAGATATTCAAGTTATAGCTCACTAAAAGGAGAGTTCAAGTCAACATGGAGATTTGTTGGGTGTATACCTAGAATTCTTAGACCACTCAACTTCATTATCCAGTTCCAAAGAATGTTGTTGAAGATCTGAGACCGTTAATCGATGTTGAGCGTCAAATTCGCAAGGTTGGGTCACATTGAGCTCTCGACAATAAACAAGATCATCAAGTAGTAAGAGATCACTGACCTATTACATCCTTGGATGTCAAGATCCAACTTTGACTCTCTACCCCAATGTCTTATAGGTATTGACCAGAATATCGATAATAAGTGTCATGATATCCGAGTTGGTGGTCACACATACTCTGTTGTGGAGGAATCTTGGGGTCAGTGGCATTGACCTGAGGAAGTCCCCTAAGGGTTGATGGCAGCTATACAATAAGATGTGTTTTTGCTTTACTGAGGGAGTATGTGCAGAGAATTCAGGCTTTTCTATGAAGGGCTATTAAGGTTTAGTAATTTCTTTATTCTTTATGTGCCTAGCGGAGCTCACTCTCTCACTCTCTCGTCCGCAATGGTTTTCCGCATAAAAATTTGGTCTGCTATGCGCACATGTTAATTTGATGATAAGAACATACATCTTAATTTGATTGATAAGAACATACCTAATTATAGTTTCTTATGCTTCCATATATTTATCCGAGCATTCTATTTTCTTGACACTTCAATAATTGCATTAATGAGTTATTATTGTCCTACCCTCGAATATGTACAAGAAAACAGTCCTGTTGCTAATATAAAAAAAAAAAAAAAACTGTTTTGTTGCTATTTTTATCGAACTTGCATTGGATAAACTTCATAATTGTTGATGTTTGTTTACTACAGATTTATATGAACTGTGCTTATGAAATCTTTCTATTTATATGTGCTGCAATTTAGGCATGTGGTGGAGTGTTCTTGTGGAAGTTGTTGCCGCTTTGTCCATGGCAGAGATTAACACAAGAAGACAATGGCTCCTTGATGCGTTGGAGATCAGCTGCATAACTGAATATCCATCAACAGTAAGCATACCATGTTTATTTAGTAAGCAGTGCATTAGTTATTTGCCAAATCAGTCACTAAAAGTACACGTTTTGAACCACATTTCTCATTCCTGATCTACATGTTTTATAAGGAAGCAGTGCTAAATGATCCTCCTACTGAAGACAGCAGAATAATTGAGAATAAATCATGTAGAATGGAAGAAGAGGAAAGGGAAGGAAATTTTGAAAAAAGAGGAGGATGAAGAAAAAGAGAGAGAGAGGTAAAATGTGAAGGGAGAGTTTTGGATAGGTGATATTCCTTAAGTAGGTAGTGAATTTGTACAGAATAATAAACAGTGGGCAATTTATAAGTCTTTTTCATTCAAGTGAGAGAAACCTGTCAAGCTAACAAAATGGGAAAATCAAGAAGATACTAAATATGAAAGGAAAATATAGGAAACTTGTCAAAAGAGAAAAAACAGAATGGAAGATGCACTAAGAAAGAGACTACTATGTAGTTATTCTTGCACGTAATCTCAATCAAGAAGCCTCGTTATCATGAAATAAGGTCTTCTCATCCATGTTATGTCACTTATACTTATTTCCATGGGGCTCTGACCTCAATCTGCTTATTTCCACAGGCTATGCGCTTCATAGGGCTCCTATCAGGTGGCTTCTGCAAATATATGCCAATGCTGATTGTCGATCCAGAGATTGTCTTAAGCGACTTGCCAGTAACCCTGCCTTCTCTCCTGGCAAGCAGTGGCTGGAGTTCCATTGCAGAATCTGCTGTCAGTATGTTGTGTTCGTCAACAGAGCGTATCTGCATGTATGGTGCAGCCATAAGAAACCAGAACAACCCAAACCCAATTAATGAAATTGAAGCTCATGGTGCTGCCATAAGAAACCAGAACGACCCAAACCCAATTAATGAAAGCGAAGCTCACGCGTCTTCATTTCTAGCTCGGGTGATGCACGAGACTTGTCTCTCCTTAAAAGATTTCCTGCCAGTCAAAAAGCGCCTGGGGCTTGCAAACCTTCTTGTGCCATGAGCATTCCCGCACATTGATGTATTTTTTACTTTGGCCTTATGCATTGCTGCCTACAGTTGCAAGTGCTAAGCCAGAATATTCTGTTCGAATCAGGTTTTTGCTCTTCTATTAGTGAAGTATAATTTCCATCTCAATTGTGATTGTATCATAGAAAGAGAGTATATTTGTTCCTTGATGTAAATTTTGGATTCTCCATTTTTTTTCATAATCATTGCTAATCTCATCAAGCTTCACAAATTTGCTTCTCACAAATCGTGTGGTCTCATAAACTTGTGCTGTCCTTATCATCTTGAAAGTGTTTGCAGAATAGTCAGTTCTTCAATTCTTTGTTTTTTCTTCAATAACATCTCCATTTCTTGCACATCAATATACCCGTCCATGAAAGTTTTCAACAAAATTTAGATGGCTGACAACGTAGAAGCCATTAAAAAAAACTAGGCATGTATAGGGGTGGCAATATATGACCTGACTCATGAACCCGATCTGAATTCAACCCGCAAATTTTTAATATGGGTCATGAATTTTGACCTGTTTATTAAAAGGGTCTGGTTCGGGTAGGGTTCGGATTGGGCATTTATCAAAAAATATTTTATAAACAGGTCGGATCGACCTGTCAAGCTGACTTATTTATTAATTGGGTCGAGTTCGGGTCATGGATTGTCATTTAATAAATGAGTTGAGTTTGAGTTGAGGCTATTCAGGTTGAGTAGGATTCAAGTTCGACTCAAATCCGACCCATTTTGCCACCCCTAGGCATGTAAACATTTAAAATCAAAGATGAAGCATACATAGAAGGCAGAAACCAGTTGCGATGGAACAAATATAATGGATAATAGTAAAATGATAATAGTCACTCGAGCGCAAGAAAAAATAGATTTAAATTCACAAATTATTATATGTAAAATTAAATATTACCAAAGTTTAGATAAATAATAGTCTCTCACCGCATCATTGAATCTTCATGTTGAGAAAGTTTTAAAGTAAACATTCAAATGAACTCACATGAAAAACTCAAGAAAGTTTTAATTAAAGTTTAAATATATTTCTAATACAATCTAAAGGCCTCCTAATATAGTGCATTACAAAATCTTTTTAATACAAATTTCAAAAAATTAAAACTAAGAAAGTATCAAATTTTATCTATGATGTTATAAAGAGAAAATATTAGGATATGTAGGAATGCTTATGTAAATTAAGTTATTTGTTTTTGCTAATAAAAAGAAATATTATGTGACATTTATCAAAAAATATATATATATATATATATATAATGAGATATATTTTTTTTTTATTATTTTAAAGTTTCTGTAGCTCACAAAAGCCAATATATGTGAAAAATAATATAAAAGATAACTATATATATAGAA
Source organism: Apostasia shenzhenica (assembly GCA_002786265.1). Lineage (NCBI taxonomy): Eukaryota > Viridiplantae > Streptophyta > Magnoliopsida > Asparagales > Orchidaceae > Apostasia > Apostasia shenzhenica. Next base: position 5,817,753 of record KZ452037.1, on the reverse strand, counting down.
AGTTAAAAGGTTTTGTTAAAATAATATTTAAATTTTTTCAGCCGCTCCAACTTTACAGCTGTCGGTCATCGCAGTTTGGTCATTTGAATATTCTGCTCTGCTGTGTAACTGATTTTGGCTGCAGGAACGCGCCAGCTCTGCTCAGCTGCTCTTCTGCTATTATTCTCTCCATTTCGTTCCTCTTCCTGCTCCACTAAACTGTAGATGGCGAGCGACGAGGGTTTTGCTACGCCACAGGAGAGCGACCGGTCGGCTCTGAGGGAGAAGTGGGAAGCAGAGTTCTCACGTTTCTTCATCTTCCCGATCCAGTGTTTCTCTAATGCCACTGCCCTCCGTCCGCGGCGTTCCAAGAGCAATGTGCGCAATGGAAGCGGAGCCTGGCTCACTGCCCGATCGCCGGCAACGATACTCATCCTCAGGGCCGATCCCGCTGCCATGGCGGTGCTTTCAATCTGTGTTTCTGGCTACATTCACGTGCGTCCCCTCTTTTACATTGAGCTGCTCTAGACTGTATAGCTGGTGATTCCGATATATCTAATTTCATTGAGTACGAGTTGCACGCATATTATAGGATGCTTAATCGATTTTCCTCAGATGTTTTGCTTCGCTTGTTTCGTAGATTCAAGCATTATTGTTGTAATTGATTGCTATTTGTTCTTGCGAGTTAATCCTTCTATTACTGTTGTGAAAGTTTTTAATCCTTAGATCAAGATTAAATGCTTTGTTTTGTTTCCATAACATGGCGTTCTTAGGATTCAAGCTGTAGGAGGTAGTCCTTTATGGATTGTTCTGCTGGATTTTGACATTAATAAATTGAAAGTTATTAGACGCCATATGATTTAATCTCGATGTCTTTGATATAGGAAGAACACCTTGTTGCGACTCTTAACTTCTCCTGGCCACAAGTTGCTTGTGTACCTCAGTGCCCTATCAGGGGAAGCAAGGTTGTCCTTGCGAGTTATATGGATTGCTCCCATCAGGCAAGTTGATGTACTCTTTTTTGAATTTAGAATTACAGAAAGCGTTAATTTCATATTCTTTTTGCTTTTTGTGGTTTCCCCATTGCTTGATTGTTTTGTTACTCCTACTTGTTGAGGTGCTAATGATTATTTGTGCTTGATTGGAGCATGCTATATTTTGAAAGCATTTTAATGTTAACATCTTCTGAAGTAAGATACATTGAAAGTTACAGCTTCATTTCAACATTTATTCTCTCTTTTTTTAAAAATAAAATTTGAAGTGGATACGGTTAAGCCTTTCATTGTTGTGCATTCAAGGATAACATCGAGAATAGATATTTTCTCAGAGACAAGAATCTAGTTTTAGGAGTAATTGTTGGATTATCTCTCCTTTTGAGGGGGCTCAAATACTTGAGATAGATGAGCGCTTGGACATAGAGGCGAGATTGATGACATCAAGTTTTGAGGTAGGTGATCGTTAGACTCAATGAATTGTGAAAACTCAAGATAGCCAATCTCAACAAGCTGCCTTTTCCCTTACTAGGCTTGTTCCCCTTTCTGTGATGTTGAGCATTCCGAATGTCCTTGTTAGCCAACCCCAAAAGGTCAGAGGGATGGGCATAACATGAGAGTACCCGTCATTAGGGAATTTGTCAAGTGGCTTCCTAATATCGTACTGAGAATTTTATGATTGAGCAAATTTTATGGGACAACCCATTATGATGAAGATTTAGAGCTTACTTATGTGGTTGACCTTGCTATAGCTAAGGAGTATGAGGCTTATGAGGATGAAGATGTAGGTTATTCTAATGGTGAAGTTCATCGTAATCAATCGGTGCACGACTTGGAGTTGTTAGGCGCATTCAACCTAAGGAGAGTGGTTAGCATAGGACATTGATTTTTCATAATTCTATCTAACAAGTTCAGGCATCTAGTGCATAAACTTATATAGCAAGATATGATTGGGTCTATCTGAGGTATGCCACAGTCACTTCTACACTGGTCTTTGGTTTGATTCAGTCTACACAAGCTTAGATTAATTGATTGAGCTTGTTTAATTTGTTTCAAAATTTGTTGGTTTTGGTTTGAGTCCTATTTGAGATAAGACTAGTCTTGACTATTTGTTAAGTCAATTAATTTATTTTGTGACTTTATTATTTATGTAGTTACTTATTTTATTTAGTCACACATCGCATATTTAGAGCGGCAATGCAGAGAGTCCTTTTATTCCTAAAGTTAGATATGTAAACATTTTACTAATCCGATGAATGAATTTAATTTTTGTTCATTTTGATTTATGGAATTGAATCTTGATTCATTGATTAGGTAAAAAATTCCCAAACCTCAAATTTATTTATTTGCTTTCAGAGTTCTAAAATCACCGACTTTTGTTGCAAAAAAAAAAACCAACATTGTTCTTCAAGGATGGCAAGGTCTAAATGCCCTAATCCTTCATGTAAAGCTTAGCATTGCCCTATAGAATATTACTCTTGGAGCCTTGGAGGGCAAGGCATAGAGGGCAACGCCTAAATGCCTACTCTTTCATGTAGGGTAGGACCTACGTCTAGTTAGAGGGGTCCACCTGGATTTTGGGTTCACACCCCGCAACATTACTTGGAGTTCATGTTCCTTCCCTCTCGTACATGGCTATTCAATTTGAGCCTTTGGTTCTCGTGTTGTAAGTTCTGTGATTGGGGTATTTCTTTCTCCCCTCCAACTTTGAAGTGGTTGATATTTTTATTTGAAGTCCTCCTTGTTCATCTAATTTTTCTATTGCTCAAATTACTAAATATCTCTTTCCCTAGTTCTGACATTTTGGAAGTTTGAACCATCTTAATCTAATAAATAAATTCTAATTTAACTTCGATTTATTGACATTAGAGATTTTATCAGACTACTTTGTGGAATTTTTCAGTTTTTTTATTATCTATGATGTTTTCTGATTTTTTCTTTTAATCTTCCATGAAACTTCCATGAATAATTTGCTGTTCTCTACTTGCATTCCTATTTTTTGTCAAATATTTATGCAGTTATTCGTTGAAGAGGTAAGTGAATAATGTTTGTCCTAATCAAGTTCCTTTATGGGTTTTCTGTTTATGTAAAATGGAATTGCTTGACCGAGTATTATATAAGATATCTTGCATAGTCATATCTGACATGTTTTTGATGATTGTATCTTTTGAAGTCTTTGAATAGGCATATGATTTCCCAAATAAAATGAGTGATGTACCATTAAAGTGACATGTAACAAGGATAATATAAGGTTTTCATGAAGTACAGTTAGCAAATTTTGCTTGCATCTCTTTGTTGGAAAATTTCAAATTTTATTAACGTTTGAGAAGCTTTATTTTCCACAAAGGCATCGCTGAAGATGGACTCGATTCTTTTGAACTTTGGTGGTTCAGTTATCCTGATATTATAATGACATGGATTTATTGATTAACGTAGCTTTAAGATCTTTTGAGTAGGCATTGATCTAATTCTGGAGTTATAGTTACGAGAGAGAGCATCTTGTTTTTTACCTGTTCCGAACTTAATTTCCTACTTTTAAGTTTATTAACTATGGCTTATCTTGTTCCATCCAACAAAAAAAAACAATGAGCTAATCTAGCGCTGTTTTAATTCGTTGAATGAAAATTTTGACATTGTTAATTCGCAGGTCCAGAAGTTTGCCATGCGTTTTCCCACATTTGAAGTTGCTGAAACTTTCTTCCAGTTTGTGAAGGTTCCACCTTAATTCCTGCCACCTATTAGACTTAATCGTAAACATGAATTTGAAGCTTAGTAAGATGCATTTCTACTTGGAATCACGTGTTCTTATTATTAAAGTATGATCCAAATGTTAATGTTAATTAGTGGTTATGATCCTTCTCTTATCACATTGTCGATCAAGTTTAAGATGGCTCCAGTTATGGCGTTAAGAAGCTGGCTTTCTTAAATTACAATAAGGTTACTGCATCATAGGTTTGTGTTAATACGGAGCATATCTATAAACTACCACGATCTTTGATCAAATTAAAAAAACTTCAAGTGTGACTTCACTTATTATATTATGTAGTTGACTTTGTTATGTTACAATATACATTTTTGTTGTAACAATGCCCATTTTTCCTTAGGATTGTTCACGTAATGTGATGGATATTGTGCCTGCTGCTAGTGACTTTTTGTATGATAATTCTTCACCTTCTGAAATGATTGCTTCAAATGCACTCGAGCTTAAGTAAGGGCCATCATCCAGTCTCTATTTTCTCCATGTAACAGCAAGTGAAACCTCAAAAATTTTCCTGTGTATTGGCTTAGACTGGATGAGGGCCAGAGCCACGAAGAAATCACCCAAAGGGAGATGATGTCGCCACCATTGGGTGGAGATCAATCCTCTTCGGATCGTCCTCTTTCAGCTCTTCTAACCAGAAACATCAACACCATCACTGGTCTTCCCTGTAGCTTCACAGAGCTACTGACCAATTGTACCAAAATACCGAATAAAGGTATTCTCGCAGGTATCTCAAAAATTTTGCCTTTTGGTAGTTACACAACAGCTCATATTGCTTGGTTTGTTAACGTCCCTCAGAGTCTAGCATTCATCTGGAGGAAGCTAATCATGCACATGTGAAGAGGGTACTATCACAAAGCTATTCCAGTCTTACTTATATCATTCAGAATTTATTAGAAAACGTATGTAATTTACCTCTTGTTGCAGGAATATATGCTCAATCCTTCTCAGAGTAAGTCGAGTCAGTGGATCCCATCTCTATTTTCTCATTTTTTCAAAATTACCCATCCTTGTTATATGGAAAACATACTCTGACATTGTATATAAATGTGTGCGAAATAGCTGTTGCTGAGCAATCGGTTATATTAGAGACAGACATTAGGCTTCAAATTGCGGTACAGGATCACTTTATTTCTCTTCTTTTACATAAATAACACTAATTAATTTCTCATAATGTTGTTTCATTTCAGAGATACATGTCAGATGCCTCATTTCATGGTAGTCCATTTTGGCTCTCCAAGTGATATATATGCTCATTCTTTTTTGAACTTTATATTATGGGGTACAATTTTTCTTACTACTTGATCTAAAACACCGCTTTCTTTTATGATGTGGAACAGATGTTACTGAGGAATCAATTATGTCAGAGAAAGACATTATGCTTCAAATTGCGGTACTGCTTGTTGCCCATTTCCATGTTTCTTTGTTGTTTTACTTGAGAAAACTCGACTTGATTCCTCGTACTTTGGTTTCATCTCAGAGATACATGTCAGATGCCTCATTTCATGGTAAGATACACATACACACATTGTCTTTAATTATGAGATATAATGGTTTATTTTATTATTTTTTTGATGTTAAGATATAGTGATACTTGATCCCTAACACAACATTATCTTATGGTATTCGGAACAGAGATGCTGTTTACAATCGAAAAGGTGATACATGAAATGGGAGGAGACTTGTCCCTCTGATTTCCTGCATACAGAGCTGGCACATATAATGTGAGGATGTTTTTTTTTCTTTTCGATGGGTTGTGAATGGTTTCAACTGAATCTAAAATTTTAAATCACTTTGCCCCGTTAATTCGCCTCGTGCTTCTCGCTAGCCAAAATTTTGAAAATTCTTCTTTGTCGTTTGTTAAATATTAATTCCTCTTTGGTTTTGTCTTAGAACCTACTTAAATCACAACCACCTCATATTTGCATGATTTTTTTTCTAGTAATTTCACTTGGGAACATGAGATTTGACTACTTTGTCATAAAAATTTACAAATATCAAAAATGTGCGTACAGTTTCAAAAAAATATTACACAGGACATCATAGTCCCTTCTTGACAGAATCTATTACGTATGTTTAAAATGGCAAAAATACTTTTACGTAATCTATTAATTTTCAAAATGTGTTACCACTATTTTCTACCTCGCCGGATCTGCGCAAGTTTGCCGAATCGAGTCGTTCACCGCTGTGACAAGCCGACCACAGGTAGTTGTCTGTCACTACACATGTGTTCTCCTGCAAATTGGCCAAGTCGTGCGGCTGCCTGCGCGCATGCGGCCGTGTGTAGCCACTAGGGAGACAACGTGCAGATTGCTGCACGCTCGGTTGCGCGCAGCATCGAGGGTAGTTGCCTGTGGGCAATGCAAGCAACCGCGAGGGCGGCTGCCTGCTTGCAAGGCCGCTCGTGGCGTGCATCCACGAGGGCAACAATGCGGCAGGCCCGCATGCGACTGCGGGCCAGCCAGCGGTGAGCTCGTGGCGAGTGCGCGTTGAGCTCCTGGTAAGCTCGCGACAAATGAAATCTAAGGGTGAAATGGTATTTTAATTTATTTTTTTATGGATGAATTAATGATATATTAGTTAGAACAAGGAATGTTTGACCTAATTGAAAATTTTTTAAAAAATAATTAGGTTTTCAGTGAATTATATAATAATTATTATAGACTTGTATAATATGTTTTAAAGTTTATAGACTTTTAGGTAAAATAGTCAAACTTCGGAAGCCTAAGTGAAATTATCTTTTTTTTTTTAAGAAATACATATATCACCTATAAAAAAAAATTTATTCAATTTATTCTCAAAATTAAATATTTATATGTAACATACTTTGAATGTATAATTATAAACATCACTTTCTCATATTAATAAATGGCAAAATTTTTATTTCTTAAATAAAATGAAAAGTAAAATTATCCCAAACTCAATACTGAAAGTATAATTTATGATTATATATTCAAAATATGAGATAATATATATATTTAATTTTGAGAATTAAATGAATAAAAACTTATGATTTAGTGACATAATTCTATTTGATTACAAAATTCTGCTCAAAAAAAAGGTTGAACAGCAGAAACAAACAATGAAACAAAATCCAACTTAAAACTGCACTTTACAAAGGAAGTAATGAGGAAGATATCAATGAAGGCGTTCTCTTGATTTCTGAAGGATTTGTTTGAGAACCGAAGCTATTCTCTCTGCCATGTGGTGCTCCATAAACCTCTCTTTAACCCTCCGATAACCTGCCTGGCCCATGCTCAGCCTTCTCTCCACGTGGGTGGCAAGCTTTACAATGTTCTCTGCAAGGGGAGCCACGCCCTCTTTCCCCACAGGATGCAGTAGACCCGTCGAACCGTCGACAACGATCTCTGTAGTGCCACCAGCAGCCGTGCCCTGCAGCATTTCATCAAGAGAAATACTTTATAGCCCCCATAAATAGCCTTGAATTGTAAATTCAACTAAGATTTTGATGTGATTATCGTACCACATAAACAAAAAAGAAGGGGTATTGGACTATATGCTATCTAGATGATTATATTGCATATCTATATTACCTTTAAATTATTATTTATATAGGGTTATAATTCGCCTTTGCCTCATTATTGTGATTCCTTCTATAATATTCTTTGGAATTAGTAAAACTTTTTTATGATTTTTCCAATAAGGTTCTTTACGTAAATTTTTGTACTCATTTTCATCATATTTGGATATTTTCTCTTGCTATGCTATTTGTTTGCTCATCCATTTTTGTTATCCAAATGCTTATATTCGCAACATGGCTTGGCTCAAAATAGCTCAAATTGAAATAGTTTGAGCTTGATTTTTGAATGATTTGAGTATATTTGTACATAATTTACAGATAATTATACATACTAGATCCATCAGCAAATATATAATAAAGATTTATAATTTTATCTAAGGACATTTACGCACATACCACATAAACCTTGACAAATTACACTACACACACATTCCTCACAAAATTTATATTATACGGTGGTTATCTTCTGTGAAGATGAAATGTGGTATAATATAGAAAGATTTATGTAACATGTAAAAATGCCTTTTATTCATTTATTTCGAATTGTTCGAGTTTTATATCAAGTGACCATATCTTAGCTCAAACTCATCTCGAAATGAACGTCGAGTTGAGTTGTGGTCTGAAACTTGACTCAATTAATTGGACCAATCTCAAGCTTCGAGTTATTTTAACAGCCCAAGTCCTTCCCTCTCCGAGGGGAATAAACGAATCCAATTATCTTCAAGCCAATGTACGTTAATGCAGGTAACTAACATTAGCAAGAAGAAAATGGCTATCATTTGTTTGAAAGATACCCAAGTTAAACGGTCACAGAGGCACGCTTGACAGCTCATCCTCTAAAGTTTGAATGAAAAACCATCATAACACAGAGGATAGCAAAAATATGGCGAATACTTACCAATACAGGCAACTGGAATGCCATAGCTTCTATGGTAATCCTTCCAAAGCATTCTCCTCGAGCCTAGACACAGAGAAAGGGAGATCAAAATCAACAACAAAGTCTAATTTCTCTAGAATCTTAAGGGTTGCTTTAGAGATACTCAGATAAAACAACAATCTGAACATTAGTTTTGATATTCATAATCAATAAAGATAAATGTGCTGTTTCAAGGAAAGTAAAAACGGAAGAGAAGTTTTAGCCTCAAAAAAGAGGAGAACAGAAAACAGAAAATTAAATTAAACCATTTTGTATCATAGACCCAAACCATTCACATCAGTTCTTATTCATATAAATGGATTAAACTTGAACCGTATTTAGCCTGAAATGAACAATGCCAAGAAGAGGTCTACATGAAAATGACAGTTGTGGTAAGGGGGTAGCCAACCATTTAAACTACGTCAAATAAATAATTAAGCCATTTATTTGAGAATAACGTATACCAGCTTCCTTTAAACTTGTGTACTTTCCATAAACGTCCAATGAATTCATGAACTAGAGGGTCTCCCAAAATCAATTGCTAAGAGTAACCATGAAAAGTCCAATCTCCAAGTAAGACAGATATGATAAGATAACTAAGAAGTGAACTCAAATGTACTTTGTTGGCTCCTTATGCATTACCCCCTCTTTTCACCAAGCTAAGAGTGCATTTAAGTTGATGATGATGTTATATTATCTGGATAAATTGATTGTTTAGTTTGATAGTATTTATAGATAATATTGTAAAAACTATAATATTACCACTCTAAAATGACATCTACATGTCACTCAAAATTGAGTGACATTTAGCCACTCTAAAATAACATCTAGATGTCACTCAAAATTAGGTAACATCTAGATGTTACTCAAAATTCAATGATATCCAGATATCACCTTAATTATAATAGATAAAGGTGAGGTTGAATTGATTATCTATTGTCATCTTCTAATATAATGATATTAAACCAAACAAATAACAATTTAGAGATAACACAATATTTAAATAACATTGACATTTAGATAGCATAACCATCTAGATAGCACTGAACCAAATGCTCCTAAGCAAAAATGCAAGCTTCACCTATGAAGTCATGTCATGGATTGATCACGTCTGCAATACATATGTAAATCAACTGCAGAATTTGGAAGCTCATTCCTACTTTTAAAAGACGTCTTGTGTGATTTACTAGTTAATATAGCTTATCATTTAAAAAAAAATGGTGGCAAAAACAACACCTTTAGATTACATGTATTCCCACCCAATTAAATGGGGACCTTGAGAATATTGGCTTCTAAAGCATTAATATAATAGACGATTACAATGCTATTACAAACCTAGCTTCTAATATCTACCAAATAAAACCCAAGCAAATTTCCCAATTCACTATCATTCAGAATACTACATAGTAATTCGAGTAACAGTCTGAACAAAGACCTGCCATTATAAGAAAGTACATATGCAGAAAATAAATAATTGCCTTTAAATTCCCAAAGGCAACAGGACCTCACGTTTACCTTCTGCATGTTATATTCTCCAATTCATCACAAGAAAAAGTTGGTTGCAACATGATAAAAATAAGGTAAATACAATCCAGTAATTAAGTACTCCCCTTGGATGGTCTTGCCAGTGAATGGCACTTCAAGATAGTTAATAACATCAATTTATCATATACTGAATTCAAAAAAAATGTGCACGGTTTAAAACATTACCAACTCACAAGCTGTCGCTTAGACTAAACATACGTGATTATCAGAGAAAGGCATAGAAGTTTTGGAAATGGAAAAAACTATTTACTGTATTAAAGGGAAGCTTAGAATAGAAAGCTATTATAAGAAGAAAAGAGAAATGTAATACCTGAGAGTTTTGGACAAGAACATCAATAGCAGCCAAATATGGAGCCACTGTTAGCGTCTTATTCACAAAGTGAACTTTGTCCTGAATGCCTCGCTTCACCACAAAATTACGCAGCTCTGTTTCAAACTTCGTTTGGGCACTCATATCACTGCCAACAATTAAAGCATGCATTGCAGGCACTTGAAGCTTTTTCTCTAGGATTATCTTAAGACTTTCATAAAATGATTGAAGAAATAAATCTTGTCCCTTTCCACGTGAGACACCTTCAATTTTACATAGTAAACATCAGACAAGTTTTAGGCTACAACACTACAAAATTGTTCATGCTCTATGACAAAAATTAGGCATGCAAATTTTCCTTATTCTATTTTCGCAGAAAGTTGACCATGTCTTTGATAGAAATGCCTTCAAAATAATTTATGACCTACATGAAGGTAATCAATTAGAAGCGCACCTTCCTAGAATATTAGTATGTGAAAAAGTGATAGCAAGATCATGGGTAATAGTTCTAATCAGAAAGCATCCAACTATCAGGACCTACTGCTAATGCAGGAAGAGCCATTAAACGAAAAGCAATGATAGATCATCTTATCAACCAAAAGGCCTACTGTTAATAATGGCAAAGATGATATCTTCATTTCGAACTCCAAGTGATTCACGAATATGTTCCCTAAGAACCCTCCGAGCAACAGAATCTTCAGCAATCTCCATCAGTTCTTTGCTATTTCCAAGATGAACAACAAAAGTTTTTGGCATCTGGATACTGCAAAGAGAAATAAAAAGAGATTAAATGACATTGCTATGAACAAAGCCAAAAAATGTTTTAGTTATAGAAAGTATACCAGATATAAAACATGAAACCAACAAAAAAAAAGAAAATCCACATTGAATGCAGAGATTTTCCATATAGTTCATACTAAGCAAAGGTAACAATAAACCAAAAACATGAACAACATGAGATCAGAATGATCCTCTGATGAGCAATAAATTGGCCGGAAAAATAAAAACTAATATATGAAGTATCATGAGATATTGGAGGTACCATTTTACCAAACAATATTTAGCGTGTACACCTCCTTAACCATAAGTTCTAAAATCAATGAAGTATGAAAAATAGTGAATACTACCAAATCTCAAGTACTAGACCTCAAACTATTATTTCAATTCAAAGATATTTCAATATCCAAAGAAAATAAAATCAATTTCCTCATACAAAAATCAACATTCATAAAGAAAAAACAATTCATACAAACTGCTTAACTTTCCAAAGCTCCTTCATATAATTCTGTGTTAAAATTGCCGGTAGTTAATTTTAGCACCTAATGTGCAGATAAGTCTTTTGACTTCTACGTATGTGGGCTAGCACATGAGCTTTGATCGCAAATAAAATATTACCAAACTTTCAATAAAACAAAAGTAAAAATAAAATAAAAAATGAGAATAATTAATCATAATCATTGCAATTAGTTCGGGTGTAAACAAGTTTACACAACACTTATGTTACTATATTTTTTGCTTTTATCACATTGCATAACTACATCACAAAGAAAATAGCAAGTAAAACAATTCAAGAACATGAAGAGGTTAATATGAGCCAGTATTATGATAAAGATTGGCCTTAAATACATGCTCCTGTGGAAGTAAAATCTACCATATATCATTTAGTAGATCAATTTTCTCTTTGTTACAAAAACCTAATCTTTAACATGAAGAGCTTGTCCACGAACATTCTTAATTTTCTCCACTAAATATGTAACTTCAATAATTTTCTTGATTTTTTTTTTTTTGATAATGTAACATCAATAATTAGTTCTCCGTTACGGGGTATTTTGCATGGACAAAGTATTCCCAGTCAACAAGAAGTTACAATAAAAGCATAAAGGCTTGTCAATTTGTAGTATACAGTAACATAGCAGGAAGGGATAATTAGTCTATTATTTACATACCCTAACCGTTCATGTGTCCTATTCTTCCAGTATTCAGCTGTTGTATTGGAGTCAATCATGGCACCAGCAACAAATGGAAGATGTTTGACATAATCCAATTTGAAATAATGACCTCGCATCTCATGAATCCACCATAATATCTTTGAAAGAACTTTAGAATGATGATCTTTAAGCACAAATTCAAGCCATTTTCCAGTAACAGCTGTGTTCAAAATAACCATGTCAGCTTTGAGCGCAATATCAACTGCCTCTTGGCCTCTAGCATAAAGGACCTGTCATGTGTA
>KZ452037.1:5694731-5795587 GCA_002786265.1 Apostasia shenzhenica | reverse complement strand
GTAAAAGAATCGAATTGTTTCAAAAGTATTAAAATCGTAATTCACCACAACAAATGCTGGAAGGAGAATAGGTTCCATGTCATCCTAGTTCCATCAGATAAGAAACTACATGTCGCTTACTGCAATGTTCTCTTAAAAACATTATAAAAGTGGAGTGGAAGTTTAGACGTTTTAACTATTATTTCCACAATACTGTCTAAAGGCAGAAAATGCTGGGCTTCAACATAAATTAAAGCTGTTCTTACATGTTGACGTTTTAACTATTCAATCAAGTAACAATCTTATAAGAAAAAAAACATCACAATTCACAACCTTCTCCAGCCACATAAACCAAACCATCCAAAATGAACAAAAGTGAAGCAACAAAAACTCCACGAGATCAGCCTCAAAAGAGGCCTCTTTGAAGCATGCCATAGCCTCGATCACCGATTACCTGATAGAGAGAGCTCGTGGGAGACGAGAAGCACTAGCTTGGACCTCATAAATCTGAGCGGATTCTGCTCGTTGCTAGCATAAGAATATGGGACACCGGCCCTAACCAGCGCCACCGACGTCGGCATGGAATCCGAGCCCCTGAGGAAAAGGAACCCGGCGGCGGAGACTGAGAGGACGGCGAGCAGCAGGAGCAGAAGCGGCTTCCTCTTCTGGACCGAGATCCATCCGGTCGCCGGCTTGCCCATGGAAAATGGACACTCAAATCTCCTCTACGGGAACCCACATTCTAAGGTGTAGGGTTTGGAGGAAGCCGAGATCTAGCGGCAATCCAGTGTCATCGCCGGTAACTTCATGAAAAACGTAATATCAAAAAAATACCTGTAAATTTCAAAAAAAAAAACAAAACTGCATGAAAAACATTTTGAAAAAATATTTTTAATTAAAGTAAATTGTAATAGATAATTTTTAATATTATATTTTTATTTTTGAGAGGTATACAAAGTTAATTTATTTTAAAATTTTTAGAATATAGAATAAATTTATTTTAAAATTTTAAAAATTAAATGAGTGAAAAGCAAATGATTTTATATGAAAATTCGAGAAAAAAATCACGATATGAGTGAGTTACATGTATCAACTATTTTAAAGAAAAAAATAAACTAATTTGCAAGAAAACTTTTATAAGTTTCTCAATATTTTTCTCCAAATTTCTCTCCTTTTTTTTTCTCTGCAAGTGAGTTAAGACCTTATTTGGTTTGAAATATTTTTTTAACTCAATATAAATTTTAATTGTAAAAATTAATTTTATTTCACATCCAACACAAATATAAATATTAAAATTAATTTTAGTTTATATCTTATATATTTTTAATATTAAAATAAATTTTTTTACTATTAAATTTTAAAAATATTTTTTTTTCTTATCCAAAAAAGAAGTTCAAACTAGATGAGACTTGGCTCTGTTTGGTAATAAGAAAAAAAAAGATGTAGTTGAAATTTTTAGCCATTTTTGAAAAATATGTATAATGTGAAATAAAATAAGTTAATTATATTAAAAATTGTGTATGATGTGAAATAAAATTGATTGATTTATTGAGAATTGTGTTGGATGTGAAAAAAGTGATTGTTTAATGTTGAAATTTGTGTGAGATGAGATATAAAATAATTTTTTAAGTTTTTTTTAAAATAAATTTAAGATTTTGACCATGGGTAATTTTAGCCATGATTTTTAGTCTATTGCCAAACAGGGAGAGTGCAATTATAATTTTACCTCCAAATCTTCATATCAACTGAATCAATAACCAAGTTATATGTAATTTATAATAGGCGAGTAGCTGCTCATAATTGGTAAGAAAAAATGAGAAAAGTAAGAACAAGTTTTTTTAAAGATTAATGAGTTGCAATTGACTATTAATATCAAGTAAATGCAATCTATCATTTACAAATGTATTAACTTCTAATTGATTGATCAAAATAATTTAAGTACTTTTTGTCTAGTTATACTACGTTGCTAACGGAATTTTATTTTTCACTGCTTTGAATTTTTATAATAAATGATTACATAACAAATATTAAGAATGTATTTATTTGAATAGAATGATTATTCTATTTCACTATTATTTCTTATTAAATAGTGATTCTCTAATTTATATTGATAGAATAACTATTATATAGGAATATATATTTTACATTTTATCGAATAATTATTCCTTCTCTTTATCTAAGGAATAACTATTTTTTGTAGTTTAAAAATATTATTTCAAAATTATTCTTATTCACACACATAAATAAATACATATACATATGTACGCATTATTATATATACTATGTGTATAATTATATATATTATATTCATTTAATTATTTTGTAATATCTTGTAATTTAAATATAGAGGTATTGTCTGCTTGAGCTTTAGAGAATTGCATAATTTAAGTACTTCCTAGGAAATCACCCATCTTAGTGCTATTCTAGCCCAAGTACATTTAACTGTAGAGTTTTTTATTGTTAGTTTTATTTTTTTTTTTCAAAAAACGCCTCTATCATTTAAGATCACTTTATCTACTTAAACAACTCAAGATATCTCCTCTTTTAATATGCGATGATTCATTCTCGTATCTCTCTCACCACTATTTATCTGCGTAGAAGACTGTCAGAAGTCACATTTTATTACTATGAATATTATTCGATGATCACTCTCCCGCCATTTTTGACCACAAATACTTCTGTTTTGTTGATCCTCAAATCACATTGTTGGTTTTAGAGAATTGTATAAGTACTTCCAATGAGGTCATCATCTCTCAATTTTTAATAATATTTAAATTAATAATAATTATTATAATAAAAGTTAATTTGTTTATTTATTTTTTATAAAAAATTTAGCTTAAAAAACCACTAGTAGTATAGCATAGTATGCTGAAAGAGGAACTTCAGCGGGAGAAAAAAATTGTCCTTTTCTTCTTCTGCCTCGGTGCCCTAACATCATCGCAATCGCCGCCCTAACATCGCAATCCTCCGTTGCCAACATCTCGCAATCGCAATCGTCAACATTCCAGCTCTTCCCCGCAAAGACCCGCCGACCTTCCTCGCGTCGCTGCTTCCGCGCGAACCCTCTCCGCTCGCTCGTCCGTCTCCGCGCCGGACAGGACAGGAGAGACATAGGTAGCCAGATGAAATCCCTTCTCTCTCTCGCCTTTCCTCATGCCCTCATTGTCCATTTCCTCTCTGCCGCCGGTTCCTCCGCATCAACAGAAGAAAGCAAGGCGGAGACAGAACATCTCTATTGTCTCTCTCCTCTTTCTCTCACCGCGACTGTTGTGTGTTATTGCAAGTAATACTGTCTTGCGCCCATACTGGCTTCTCTTTTGATATTAGGACATGAACCAAATGACGCTCTTTTGTGCTTGGAAATATTTTTTTTTTGGAGCTTTTCATATATAAATTATAATATCTTCATTTATGTTGTAAGCTGGCCTTTAATTAGAAAAGCATGAAAAAAGTGAAACTGCAATTTTATCAGTTGATCAACGATTCTTGTTTTTGGCACAAAGCACTTATGTTATTTAGATTTGAACTTAAATTTGGAATTAAAGTCAGTTTTATACTAACATTCTTGAAGTGTTATCTTGCACACCTACAAATTATTTCAGGTTAATCGAGAGTTCACATCACTTTTCTCTCTTTTTAATTGAATTGGATAGAACATTGGTTAATATTTGTTTTTTTGAAAGAAATAGTCTCAAAATCATTGATTTATTTTTATCTTTTAAACCCTTTGATGTGCTAATTACCAAAAATATTTGATCGATTAAGAGTTTAATTTAGAGAATAAACTAATAAATTAAATTCAAAATTGTTTCCGATTCTTTTATGGCTCCTTGTTGCAGCCTCTTTGGCAGTCGATCGAGAGCTTTCAGATACTATGAGCGAAGTGGACAATGCCACCCGACGCCGAAGCGTGGTGAGCGAGTACCGAAAGAAGCTCCTCAACTACAAGGAGCTTGAATCTCGAGTTCGAACTGGTGCATTTCGCTTCCCGCTTTCAGATATGCTGTCTTTTCCACCTAATTTCTTGATTTCTTAACATGGGTTCGGTAGGGCTTGTATTTTCTACTAAGTGGATAGCTCAGTAAGGTTCTGGCACCTCATACTTGGGAAGTTAGGATGTAGTCTGCCACTCGATAATTAATTCCTTCCCATCAAAAATGGAGCAGGTCGTGACATTTGGTTTTTTGATTCCTCAGTTGTGTTTGTAGAAGGCCGATCTATTTCTTATATTTGAGGCAAAATTTGGTATAATTTTTAACTAGGAATCGGTTTCAACTTCATTCTAATTTGCGTTGGCACACTGGTCATATTACCCATGCAGGAAGAGCTATCCATTGGTTACATGTTTTTCTTGAATTTTTATGTATAAGATTCTTTCTCCTATGTTTGGATTTATTATGTGTGTATTACTTGGTTGAGTTTTCAGTGGCTAATTTCTTGGGGTTGACTTGTCATGTATTTTAAGTTAGAGAGAGCTTGAAAAGTGCAAAGAAAGAATTTGCAAAGACTGAAGATGATTTGAAGTCCTTACAAAGTGTTGGCCAAATTATTGGGGAGGTTCTTCGTCCACTTGATAATGAACGCTGTAAGTACAATCGCTCTTTGTTGCCTGGGAAAATAAAATGTTCTTCCTGGTGAAATTGTGAGTGCACTTTCTACTTTGAATAAGTTCTAGTGCATTAGAATATGATGATGTCTAAAATGAAGTAAAGTACACTTATTTTCTATCAAAAATGCAACCTTGCCACCATTGTTAAATACACAAAAGCCAGGTTCCAAAAGTGGGAGAACAATGATTTTTGATATGTAGCAAAATACAATAAGATTTAACCAAGATGCAGCCTCTTATGTTTCATCACGTAGGATAATGCTTTGACATTGATAAGTTCAGCAATCATTGAATTTCAGTTCAAAAAAATCATTGAATTTTTGTGTGACTAAATGTAATATCTCTTTTTGGTTGATTTATCGCATCCTTTTAAAGAAGCAAATTTCCTCCAGCAGTTTTTACCTTTATCTGTCATGATCAGCATATTCTGCTTGTACTCATATGCATAATCGATAATGTTAAAAAACAAATCAGTGGCGATCAATTGCTTTTCAAAATCCTGACTTTATCATGATTCTGGACTCAAATTGCTGATGCACAACAGCAATTTTGTTTCATCATTGAATTTTATTGCATTCATTTGCCTTCATTGTACCAATTTGGTAAATCTCTGGTAATTAACAGATTGAAAAACTTCAGCTTGTAAGTTATGACCTTGGAATAATTTAATATTTGCCAATGTCCTCTCATGTGCAAGTTTGTTTGTTTTATTGTAGAGTCAATGCAACATAGGTTTTTTGTTTTACGGGACATGAATCTATGTTAAACTGTCAGACTTAAAATCTTTAGCATGTAGCTTATGGCCCATTTAGATGCTTACATTAACCTCATTCGTTTGTATGATGGTGTTGTAATAACTCCATAAAATATAGTAGAAATTTTATTTTTGTGATATTGGAATCCTAATTCCAGATGATATGATTTACTGTGGAGGAAGGAATACATGGAACTATTTCCTGTGTTTTATATCATCATAAGCTGTTCATTGTTATTGTAAATGCCTAGCTTCATTACCTTCTTGCATTTGCTGATCTTGTATCACAAAATTCTTTATTAGCATACCGCTACTGATTTCTATAGCTCAAGTATTATTAATTTATTTATTTATTCATTATGCACAGTGATCGTTAAGGCTAGTAGTGGCCCCAGATATGTCGTTGGTTGCCGAAGCAAAGTAGATAAAGAGAAGCTGACCTCAGGAACACGTGTAGTTCTTGATATGACGACACTTACCATAATGCGTGCTCTTCCCCGAGAGGTAGATTTCATTTTTATATCATTTCTGCTTTTTGAGAGTGTGGATACAAAACACATTTTCTCTGTAGAGGTTTCTCAGCTCTTTCTATTCTATATATGATTAAGATATGTGGCTTTGATCTAGTTACCAATTTGTGTAATAATTCCAGGTTGACCCTGTTGTTTACAACATGCTTCATGAAGATCCTGGCAATGTTAGCTATTCAGCTGTTGGGGGTTTATCTGATCAGATTCGGGAGCTACGCGAGTCTATTGAATTACCATTGATGAATCCTGAACTTTTCCTTAGAGTGGGAATCAAACCTCCAAAGGTGAACTGTTTGCATCTACTGTGTTATTCTTTAATGTGTTTGTGATTCTCCTTGATGCATTCCTACTTTCTTTTAATATTATCTATGTTTAGCTTTTAAACTGTACAGTTTAATCTCATGTTATTTTATCTAGGGTGTTCTTCTTTATGGCCCTCCTGGTACTGGAAAAACTTTGTTGGCCAGAGCAATTGCTAGTAATATAGATGCTAACTTTCTTAAGGTTAGTTGTCTTTTGCTCTTGACAATTATAGTGTTTCCTAATCTGTCCTTTCTGCTTTTAACTTTTCTCTGTACTTTTTAGGTTGTATCAAGTGCTATCATTGACAAATATATTGGTGAAAGTGCCAGATTGATAAGAGAGATGTTTGGTTATGCTCGAGATCACCAAGTAAGCGTCTGTTCTGATTTTGGAATTTATCTTATTTACATCTACCTGCCGAATCATTTCATCATGCTATATCCCAATGGACCATTTTTTGTTCCAAGACCCTTCAGGCGCCTTCATATGCCAAAATCAGCCAGTATCAGTGTTAAGTCACTCTTGCTTTAGTATTAAAAGCATGCTAACATTTTATCTCTATTTATGAAGCCATGCATTATATTCATGGATGAGATTGATGCCATTGGTGGTCGCCGTTTTAGTGAGGGAACTAGTGCTGACCGTGAGATTCAAAGAACACTAATGGAGCTTCTCAATCAGTTGGATGGATTTGATCAGCTTGGTAAGGTAGGTATACTTCCTTTGTTGAATGCCTATGAAGGATAATGTTTATTGAGCATTTATGAAGCATGAATACTTTAAAAAACACGACGTGTTTGTATCAAACACATGGACACGCGGAAACACTGTGTCGTATACATCACGTGACGTGTTCTAATAAAATGATATTAAAAAAAATAAAGGACACTTCTTGGACACATGAGGATACTTCGAGACATCTTGGGACACTTCTGAGACACATTCAAGATATTTCTGAGATGCTTAACACTTTTGAGATACAAGATACAAGATACTTTTAAGATGCATGACACTTCTGGGACACATGAGAGAGAATTAAATACATTAATATTAATGTTAAATTTATTTATTAATATTATATTTTATTAATAATATTAAAAATATTTAAAACTAAACTTATGGACACATTTACGGCTTCTTTGTTCTTTCAATTTTGTTTAATAAAATTAAAAATTTATATCTTATTGTTATTATTATTATTATTATTATTAAAATTTTACTTAATATATGTCAAAATTTTAAGCCTATGAAGTTAAATCAAATTTCTTTCCTACCTCGCTGCTCTCGAGCTTCACAAAAATAAACTATTCATAATTTTAGCTTCACCATTGTCCCCATCCTCAATGCTGAGAGCTTTTACCTCATCTTATTGTCATACTCATCGTGGTTATCCTTACAAGCAAAAATATATTTTTTCTTATTCTCCTACTTGCTTTGCAAAGTGAATCCTAAATTTATATCTTATTTTTTTAATGCCAATGACACCTCTTCTCAAGTTCTTATTTTGATCCTATGAGACTTTTGTGCTACTCACTAGTTATACTTAAAAATTCAAATTTATTCTATGTTTTATGTATTTTTTTAAAGTATAAATTGCTAATTTTATTATTGTTGTAGTTGACGTATCATGTCGTATCTATATCCTATGTTTTGTAAAATCGTCTTGTCGTTGTATTGCACTATGTTGTGTCTATGCTTTGTAGCTTAGCATAGTTTAATCATCAACTTCAGTGTGTAAAAAATTGATTCTATTTTGTCATTGATGGCTAGATTAACAATTTAACATTCATATTTATACAGGGAGGTGAATTTGAATCGAGATATTTTTGATTCTTCAACCAATCCCTGGTAATCTGGAAATTCAGTTTTGCAGTTTCCAAAAGGAAAGAATTGATAAGATATTCTATTTAGGATCCTAGATTTCAGACTTAAATATTATAGGATGAAAGAAAAAAGAGTCAATAGGATATTTCAATGTATATTCCATGACAGGAGTATCATCCTATTTATAATGTAGAAGAAGAGTACAAAAAGAAAAACAAATAAAATAAATAAAAGGATTAACAATCTCATTAAAAGTCTTGTTGAGATAAAACAATATCATGTTATGCAAAATAATAAAATAACAATATCAATGCCAAGAAAATAACACTCTTGGAACTCTGCAATCTCAATGCCAAGAAAATTACTATACATATATATATATATATATATATTGATAACAATATTTACCCACATCCTTGATAGTAAACTGACTCTATATTTTTTTTTTTCTCATTAGTATCATATGGATCACTCCCAGATTGCAAAACCTCATCCATATTTGCAACAAGAATCACGACACAAGAATTATTGTGCTGTACAAATATGGATTGATAAGCTTTGCTACACCAAGATCAATCTGCGTAGCCACCTTACCAAATTTCTCGAACCATATATACTTTCTTATGTTTGCATAATTTCATCTCCTCCTAAGTAACATAACCTAGTAGTTGTACCATGTAAACTATCCCAGTCAAGTCTCCACGCAGATTCCTTCTGTAAAGAAGATTTATAGGACTTTTGTGTTCTAACACTCTAGATGGAAATCTTGTTCATCAAGAATGCAGCTGTTAGGATAGTTTCTCCTCATAAATACTTAGGCACATTGTTTTGAAACCCAAATGCTCATGAAACATTGATTTAGTGCTTATTTTTCCATTATGCAACTCCATTTTGTTGCTGTGTATCGACATAGGAAGACTCATGGTCATGGATAAAACATTCCTTCTTGAAGAACAAAGAAAAGGTTTAGTTAAAATTGTGTTTGTGTCATCAGAACTAACTTTTTTAATCAAAACTACAAACTGTGTGCTTACAATTTTGTGAAAGATGAGAGAAAAATACTTCAAATTTTTCATTCATGAGGAATAAGTTCTAGTGTACCAATAAAGGATGTTAAATTTCTTGTTACCAATTGGCCTAAAAGCTTAAGCTTGTAGGTAATAGTCCAAGAATATTTTTATATTCTTATAAGCTCTCTCACGCACAAGCTTATTAGCTTTGCAGCGTGGAATTCAGCATAAGTACCTTTCTTTTAATCTTATATTAGAGATAAATGAGAGTAACTAGGCTTTAAACATGAGACTTTCTGGCTCTGACATCATGTTAAATCTCTAGTTACCAATTGACTTCAAATCTTAAGCTTGTCGATAATGGCCCTGGAATATTTTTATATTCTTACAAAGGACACAAACCATTTAGCCCTAAAAATATTAGGAATCTAGGCAGTCCTAATACGTCATTATGTACCACAAAAAAAGGTTTAAATGACCTTACATTGCTTATTGGGTAGGAAACACATTGATTTTTGTGTTCACAATTATCAAGAGGAATTACTAAAATTTACATTTGTAAATATTAAAGAATACATATTTTTAAGAAAATCAAAAGGTGATGCCCAAGGTGGAGGTGTTGAAGCCAAATCTTTACTGAATTTCAAGGTCTTCTAATTGAAAATGATATGGATAGTTGATCGCCTTTGTTTGGACTCACTTCCTCTGGATAGCAGAGCTCATTTCTCTCCTTCACAGATCTAATCATCTTCTTCTTGACCATTTCCTTAAAAAAATTGTTCGTAGGAAAGAAACGTATTTGACAATTTAAGTCCTTGGTGATTTGGTGAATGGATACAAAATTAGTGGGTAACCTTAGAACATGGCATTCTTCAAAGAATGAGAGCATTAGATTCACTAAATGTTGAGTCTGATTAGTCTTTTCCGCAGAGAACTTGTCACCAAGTGTGAAGTTGATTTGGCTTTATTTTTGTCCCTGACTCCGTATCTGTTGAGCTTGAGCTTCCTGGTGAAGTTTTAACCAATTCTCTCTTATCTTTCATGGCTTCTTATAGTAAGTGCTCCAAATCCCTTGCTAGTTAAGTGGCGTTTTTCTTTCAGGATTGTGGTTATACCCCAAAATTTCCTTTTATTCCTTCATCGTTTGTAAGCTTTGTGGAGTTCATGGCTGAACTGAATCCTCTGGTTGACCATCAAGCATCACCATTGACTCTCCTAAGCACGGATTATTTGAGATTGTCTATTATGAGATGGAAGTATCCCTTTGCCCAATACTTGTTCATGGATCTGTTCAATTTCTGCAATGAGACCTTCAATAAATTGAAGATCCTCCATTCCACCAAATTCTTAAGCATTGCAGCATCCTCACTGAACTTCATCATAATATATTAATATTTTGGTAATGGTCTGTTCCAGCCAAAGGTTTTTATTTGATTTTGTAATTTGTGACTGACTGTATAACTTATTTGGTTGATGAGATTTTGTCCTAATTTCATAGTTTGCACACAATTTTACATCTCATGAGTAGGTTTCGCGCACTTTCCTGGTCTCTCAAGCAGTAGAGAGGAACTTGTAGTTCCGACTGATTTTTGGCTGCATGGTATTCCAGGGTCAAGATATAATCATAGAACCTTACGCATGGTATTCTGGTCAGGTGGCTTATCTTTCCTCTTCCTTTGAGGAAAGTCTTCACCATGTCTGACCATTGAAGATTATATTTTCCATTCAATTGATATGTGAACATTTGAGAAGAAAATGCAATCGTAAAGGCTGAGAAGTTATCTGGTTTTGGTAATAAAGGCTGTGACTGTTTAGGGAAACATTCAATTTCAGCTCAAATTTTGAAGATAATCAAAAGATCATAAGTAAAGAAAGAATACCAGTGATGAAGACTGACATCTCTCTCGACCTCAGCAATGAAGGATGGAAAAGTGAAAAAAAAAAGTAACAGCAGAATGGCAACAGTGGCTAATGGTGGAAGAGATTTTCCACTCTAATACTATGTGGAAGAAATGGAATTTTTTTTGAGACAACAATAACATTGCACATTTGCACGTGGAGGTTACTTCAACTGACTGAATTGATCCTTCAATCAATCCATAAGATGATGGATTTTTCAAATTTGCATATTCCCAGAGAAAGAAATAATTGTTATTGAAATTTTGTATAGGATTATTCATTACCGACTTAGCTATTGTAAGAAAGGTAAAAGTTCTGTACAGATTTCAAAATGCCAATAATTAGTGATTCCCTTTATAGGCTTTATTCTTTGAATCAGAACCTTGTATAGGCCAACTTCTGAATTGGTTGTTATATTCATTGACCTGTGGACTTCACTTTTTGAATCTGCTGATATTTTGTTTCCATCTGACTTCATATTTTTGTTTGTACAGAATAAAATAGTATGTAGCTTCAGTTTATCTTAGTTTGTTTTTCGTACAGATGTGTATCCGTGTGGTAATTTGCATACTCTTGCTTTCATTTTCGATTATGCATTTTCATGTGGAAGGGAAGAGGAAAGCTCGTTATACCAAGGTTTTAAAAACCGGACCGGACCGGCCGGTTCAACCGGTCGAACCGTGAACCGGTCAGCCAACCAGTACGGTTTAATTTTATAACCGTATCCGCTTATAACCGGCCAGAACCGGTCTAAACCGCGGTTCAATCGGTCAACCGGTGAACCAATATGGTTGGATCAGTTTAGTTTAAAATTAAAAAAAAAAACTTTCCTAAACCCTATGCTCCTAACTCAGCCTCCGTTCTGCAGCCTCTACTCGCGCGACAGTCGTGAACTCTTGATTTCCCTTGCCTTGCACTCTCCTCTCCAGCCCCCATCCTCTCGAAATGATTTAGTATTTTAGTATTTTAGCATACTATTTGTTCAGATCTTTTAATGATGTACTAAATATTGTACTCAATTTGTGATTTACGAATATTTTGTTGGGTTATTGTTACTTCGATTTGCTTGGAATTATTTTTTGGGTTATTGACACAAGATATTATTTGTTAAATTCAATTGTTAAACATTCATTTTATGTCTAATTATTGTGTTGATGTGTGAATAATATATATCTCAACTATGTTTACATTATATTTTATAAGTTTTTTTAATTTTTACATCATCCCGGTTCGACCATTGAACTTTGAACCTTTCAGTCTACCGGTTCTGAAGCCGGTCCGGTTTTCAAAACCTTGCGTTATACTATTAAATGCTTTCTTATGCCATAATCTTGAATGCAAAATATGAAGAGCTTTTTAGTAGTTTGTGAGTTTGTTGGATATCTGTGGGTTTGTGACTTAAATTTTCAAGTTTGCGAATTTCTACAACAATGTAGTTTTCAAGAAGTTATTTTTGAGAATTAACATGGGTGAACGTCTTCGTCATGAAGGTTTTTGACAAAAAAGGGATGACGAATTCATGACTAATGGTTTGAATATCATCACTCAATGGATATGCTCAAAGTCGAATTATATTTTCAGGGATGTTCTTAATAATATCTCCCGCAATGTTTTCTTCTAGTAGGCGTTTCTTCGTCTGCACTCTGATGATACCACTGGTACTATGGGGAAGTCACAATGAAAATCTGTTAAGCATTTGATGCACTAATTCCCTACTATAAATAAAGAACTTAGATACATTTGAT
Source organism: Apostasia shenzhenica (assembly GCA_002786265.1). NCBI lineage: Eukaryota > Viridiplantae > Streptophyta > Magnoliopsida > Asparagales > Orchidaceae > Apostasia > Apostasia shenzhenica. The sequence continues at coordinate 5,782,934 of KZ452037.1, read as the reverse complement.
GAAGCTAATCTGCTGAATTCTCATCTTCGTACTATTGTGTTCCTTTTATATTTTTTTATATTCTATGCTCTTTGGTTAATTTGTTGAATTCTCTGTTCTTTGTGGTTTTTCCTGCAATGGCTTTCCCCATAACTTTGGTGTTGGTTGTTCCGTACCGGGTTTAATTCTTTTGTTTCGTCTTCATGTTCATGTTCATCTGTATGTTTCTTTTACTGGTTGTAGAAGAAACATTCTTAGGGGATCTGCAATATCTCCCAACTTTGATTGGTTAATCTGCGTGTATACTTTCTGTTTCCTATAACATTTGGCTTAATTTCTAATGGGAGTGAGCTCGAAATATCTTAAATTTGTCATATTTGTAAGGCTGAACTTTATATATATTTGTGAATGTTTACCAGGTTAAGATGATAATGGCAACAAATCGTCCTGATGTTTTGGATCCAGCGCTGCTCCGTCCTGGTCGATTAGATCGGAAAATAGAGATCCCTTTACCAAATGAGCAATCTCGGATGGAGATCCTTAAGATTCATGCTGCAGGCATTGCAAAGCATGGTGAAATTGACTATGAAGCTGTAGTGAAACTTGCTGAAGTGAGGAGAATAATCTTTTTGTTATTAGCAAAGATGGGCATTATGAATTTCTACAACAAATCATTTCTCATCCCAATTCGCATTTCTGATTTTCAGGGATTTAATGGTGCTGATCTTCGAAATGTTTGCACAGAAGCAGGGATGTCAGCAATTCGTGCAGAACGCGATTATGTCATTCATGAGGATTTCATGAAGGTAGTGCTTTCTATTTTGAATTGTACTTTGGTCCTTTTTGTTTTAAGAGGTTTTTACTGAACGACAATTAGATGTCCTTTCTCGTTGCTTGGTTATTTCATTCTAATAGATAGTTAATGATGAAGGCATTTCATTAATGTGCTAATTTTCTAATTTGTACTTAGGAATCATTTAGCTTAATCACTTAAGTAATTTAGATATTAGTATTACTTAAATGTCAATATTGTCTAGATGTCTATATTATCGAGTAATTTGTATTTGTTTGCTTCATTGTCATTATATTATTAGTTAAGGTGGTAACTGTTATCCAAATTCAAATATCTAAAAGTAACATACACTTAAAGTTGCAGCCCCTTAACTTCTCCGCAATGTAGTCAAATTATTGCTTGTATTTTCCAACTTTGCCTACTTTTCTCTGTTACTGATATATTCATGGGGGAGGGTGACATCTAGATCTCACTTTAGAGAGATAAGTTTGTAACTTCTTCCAAAACAATTAGTTTTGCGCATGACATCTCTTGACTGTAATATCGAGCCAAACACCCAATTAGCTGGATATAATATACTTGTTTTGGTTTAGTTTCTTATATACATATATATATTATTTTTTTCAACCGTGTGGCATTTTTTACAGGCTGTAAGGAAGCTGAATGAGGCAAAGAAACTGGAGTCTAGTGCGCACTACAATGCTAACTTTGGGAAGGACTAAAAGGCAATGCTTTGTTCCACCTTGAGAAAGGAGACCTTGGTGTTCAGATGTATGCGAAACATCTATTATCTCTCAAATTGTGAGAAAGGTTTTACTCGTCCTCTTACGAGTGTTTCTCCTAGCAACGAGATCTTAACTTGTGTTGTTTAATGCTTGGCGTGTTTAAATGCTTCAAAGGATCATAGTTTTTTTTTCGTGCTTTTTTATTTTATATAATTAATTTTCATACTGCCTTGGGCGGTTATCTACCAGTCTTATGCGATCATTTTTTTTCATGTGACTTACTCTTCTAGAAGTTGGACTTATTTTCCATATTATTTTAAATGCTTTCTTGGAAATTATTTTTTTATTCACTGTTATATATGACAAAGCCCAATACCTTTGATTAAATGCAGTAAAGAATTTCTTTTGACATATGTGCATGAGGCAAAGAAATAGGTAGGAATGGACATGGATGGCAGGTTTGGGTTAGCTTTGTTAAAGTCCTAACCTGCTCTATTTGCTATATGCTAGCCCTATATCTCTCTCCCAAATTGGTGTTAGTGTTTTAAACATAAGACCCAATCCACTCCATTTGCAATTTTCAAAAATCCTGTTCCTAACCTATTTAATTGTCATGAGATGTGTTTGATTTGATTCAAGTATGCTCTTATACAACTATTCGACAACATATCTTAGTAGCTCAGTTTATTGCTTGCTTTTATATTCAACAATATATCATAGTAAGTCAATCGTTGACTTGTTCTTAGACAACTACTCTAGGCATATTGAAGTAATTCAATTGGAGATATGCTCTTGTACAACTATTTGACATCATATCAAAGTAATTCAATTAGTGACTTGTTCTTGTAGAGTTACTGGCATATATTGAAGTAATTCAACTGGAGACATGATCTTATAGTACTATAGGACAACATATCAAAGTAATTTAGTTGCTGACCTACTCTTAGACAATTATGTTTGACATATCGGCGAATCTGGATATAGAATTTCGTCCATAGAAATAGAAAGCAACTGCGTAGGTTGCCTTATGTCACTTATTTCTAGTTTGGTGTTATTTCGTATTACAGAGCATGACATTAACTGTCTAGTGAGATGGTACGAAGTCAAATAAGAGCACATTTTAGTTTTGATCATTGGAAAGCAAACAACAAAACCTATAAATGCTGCATTTGAAATTATGAATTCTTGTTTGAATACTTAATTAAATAATATCTGTAATTGTTAACCAGCTAATAGGATTAGGATTGTTTCTGTTTATTTCTTTGATCATAATAATTAATCTCTCTAGATTCGTTAATAGTAATTCCTAGGGTAGTTGGAGATGGCATATAGTTTAAAGAAGAAAGCAAAGAACGTGAGGAAATCACAGTTGAGATTCATTCTCCAAAATAAAGTTGTTTGTAATACATGTAACATTAAGGTGATTACAAAACGAAAATTAATATATCTGCACTAAGTATGAAATAGAGTATAGAATCTCTCTATGAAGAAGTTATAGCTGAATAGGAGCTGAATATAATAGGGAAATTAAAAAAATGGTAGTCAAAGTACTATCCACTTCATGAAGAATTTAAATTTATTACTCAGTTAAAACACCTAGAAGTTCGGTATCATCGGATCCAGGAAGTGCTTGAAAAGATATTGTTGCTGATGTAGATTTTTGCTGATGAAAATATGTTAAACATGATCGTAGAGGCAACTACTAAGTCCTAGAGCTAGGTTGTGGAATTACTTGATTAGTGCAAAAACTAAGTCCATCGTATCAAACTTTTTTTATCACAGCCACCAACTGTATTTCTTCTCACTCTAAAAATGTGCTTCCATGGCCACATGATGCTAAGAGTGGTATGTCTCTAACCCCTCAATCGAGTTTATATGTCGTCAATAGACGAGGTGAGGATGTTTATGTAATTTTTCCTCCACTTGATCTAAACTTTGATGTTGCCTAAGCAGTTTCTTGAACCTCTCTTTGAGCATGTGTTGACACTCTGGGCTCTCCTAGCCCCTCAAGCTTTATATATTCTTCCTTGTCTTTACACGATCCCTTTGAAGTGGAAAGTATTCCCTTAAGGGACCTCCAACGCGTGAAACGTTACGCAGAATGGTCGAAGTTGTAAGGACCTCAAAATCCTCAAAGAAAATATATGTGATTATTTTGGTTAACAAGAAAAAATTTGATGATGTTGCCATATGACAAGTTGTGTTTTTTCTTTTGATTAGGAGCATGCAATTTGGACATAGAGTCCATGTGGCATTAACCAACTCTAGTGTTAAAGTGCTGACTCATGACAGGTGCTACAGTGAATTTCACTTTGGCTACACCTTTCAATTGGAATGAGGCATACATAACATGGCCTGTGACATGGACACAATGACTTTAGTGGCAGGTGAGAGCTTTATTGTTGTTTTTTAAATTAGTATCATTTTGGTCCTGACTTCGAATTGAGTTCACGTTGAGATGGGTTCAATTCGAAATTGAATTTTTTTTTATTTCTAGTTGAATTTGATTCGAGTTTATGTAGCCGACTCTACTTAGTAGGATAAAAATTGGTTGTTGTTTGATTTGAGTTCGTAATACTATTTTAATTTCAAGTCATTTTTGGAGAATGAATCAAATACTCAGTTTTATCAAATAATCAATTTTTATTTCTTGTAAATTTTTTGGATAGTCAGGTATTGTGGTGTCAGGTTCAACATAGGTAAGTTTAGGGGTGGACCCACGTCTAAATTCTCTGAAAAATTTATTATACTTTAAATTAATTAATTATAAATTTTATTTATGTTATATTTTTTTATTGTACGCACCTTTAGCAAAAAACAATTTAATCAAGCTCATTAGATAATACATTTATACATTGTGAAATATTATCGAATTAACTTTGTTTTGTTATATTATTTAAAAAATTAATAATTTAATTTAATAATTTAATAATATTAAAAATTATAAATTATTATTTTAAAATAATATTTAAGTATTATTTAAAATTGAACTAACATCTATATATTAATATAACTATAATAGAAAAGGTAATGTTATATTAAATTTTTATTATCATCCTTTAATATAATTATTACATCAATATAACATTAAACCAACAGTATTAGGTATTATATATAAATATATTATATTGGCTATTTAGTCAAGGGTGTGGGGTCATTACTTTTTCTATAAAGTTCTTTAAAAATACATCAAAATTTTTTAAAAAATATTTTTTTTCAATATTTATTTTATATTATATATAAATTTAAATATTAAAAATATATTTTATTTTGTATCATTATCAAATTTCAACTTTAAAATATAATTAATTAATTTCATATTTTGCACATTTTAATAAAAATTTTATTTCATTTTTATCATAATATTATTATAATTTTTTAATTTATCTGAAAAGCAAATTCTAATCAAATAAAACAAAAAAAAAACAATGTAAGCAAACATTTGGGAAATAATTTCAACACTATGACATAAAGATGACTTACAAAGGAGAAGATAAATATTGAACAGGGGTGGTTAAGAGCTTTTTATTTAGGGAAATATTTTTGGGATTTTTATCCATCTAATCTATACATTGAGAAAATAAGCTAAACGCATAATTTTCATGATCTATTGTGATGCACACGAAGAATTATTCTATATTAAATATTTAACACAAGTTATTACATTAGTATATAATCGATAATTTTCATTTGTTGGCCCATGCTTTTGACAGTATTATATCCTATAGTTCTATTATGCCTTGAGTGGAATAAGTGATTCGTGCAATTATACGTTCATCAGTCTTGCCTTCACTATCATGGTTGACAAATTGTAAGAGCATGTGACAATTCATTGTTTCTCTAGGTGGTTATTTGGGCTCTTGAGATACGTATATTTAAATAGTTCGTTAGATAAAAAAATAAAAAAAAAAAAAAGAAGGAATGAATTATAATATGAAGGGAAGACTTATTAGAATATACATAAAAAATTATTTCACATTAAATATTTAATACAAATTATAATATTAATATGCAAATATTTGCTATTATCTATCTGCTTAGATTTTTTCGTTAGTAAGTATTCACGTCATTGTATATTAGATCTAACTTAGGCTCATCCAATATCATCTTAAGAAAGGCTTGATTAAAATCGACCAATGACTTGAGGGATAATTGCTATTCTAATATCAACTTCTATTTTTTTTATTACATACTAATCTATAACAATATTTTTAGATATTTAAAAATACATTTTAATTTTTTTTTAAATAACTTAACGATCAAACTTAAGGAGCATTTAGTTCATTGTTATCTTGATATTATGTCATGTAATCTATACGTCATAACTCTAAATGTCATTTTTTTACTAATAATTTTACAATCTCATAAAAGATTATTTATAGATGTCACTAAATCAAATAATTATCATCTCTAGATAATGTAACATAACATCAAAATAATACTGAATCAAACGCCCTTTTAATAAAATCTGTTAAAAAAACACATTAAAAAAAATTGGGCAAAAGAAATACAAATGAAATTACTTTTTTCATTCATTTTCTCTTGGCTAATCCCAAGTGAATGATATAATTCACCACCTTAGTTAATAAGTTAAACAAATTTCATGATGTTGCTCCCACATATTCTCCATTTTCCGCCTTCAAAAACAATGAAAACAATAAAAAAAATGCAAAACTTTGTTATTTCATGCAGTGATTATGCTCAAACTTTGTTCTACAAGGTATATGCTGTTACTTTCTCTGTATATTCATCAAATTTCAGATCACATCAAAATTCTACAAGCATTCTTTCTCTCTCTCTCTCTCTCTACCAAAGCTTGTAGAGAGATCATTGACATTAGCTCGAACAATGAACTCATAATCCGGGAGTATATAAGCTGCTTTAAGTATATTCCACAATGGAGGAGAACAGTAGGGTGCTTCATGCATTTCTGACATCTACAGCATCCACAGAAAAAGCCTTGGCCCCAAGAAGATTGCTTGAATGATGAACTCCTGAACATAAGCTTCCTCCTGCATAGATATCCTCAGATGTAGTAAAGCCAGCATTCACTTGACAATCTCGGGGCCTCTGATAGGAAAAATTCGTTCCAAAGTGAAACGATTTCATCAGCTTACTGTCAGATGCTTGCAGAGTCTTACAAATCGAAGAACTCGCACGCTCATTTTGCACTTTCAGATCCCTGAAGTCTAGACTTGTTTTAGATGGACTAGAAGCTCCATTCCCATAAAAATTTTCACTATATTTGTCTATTTGACGATTTTCTTCTTCTTCTTCGACATCAATGTTTCGTGAGCTATCATCAGATTGGTTGGAAGACGGAGCTGCAGCTCCCTCGGCTTTGAGATGGCATTTTATCTCTTCAAACCTTCCATGGTTCTCATTACAGCCTTCATGGCTTATTGAAACATAGTTTAAAAGAGAACATCCAGATGAAGTACTCGACTCCTCGTTGCCAGAGAAAGATTGCGTGATATAACCAGTTACTGCTTCTACTTCTTGGCCAGGTTTCCACTCTGGCACCAAGGAAGAAACTTCGTCATCAATCATTCGAGCAATTTGAGTAACATCGTGATCATTTATGTCGAGTTCCGCAACCATTTCCACAGCAACACCCAATGCTGTATCGTTTTCAACAATGAAAGGGAAGTAAATATTCCTCACATGGCCTGCAGAGCAGATTCAAATGCGTTATCAAACCAATTATTATAGAAAATAAATCTACTGAGAGCAATGACAATGTTTCTGCATAAATCAAATTCTGTCGATAAAGGAGATGAACACCATAAAGCGTCGAGTTACCTTCTCTATCCGAAATCCTTAGCCTTATAAAGATACTCCCATCTTCTCTCCTTATTCCCTTGATTGCTATGTCCAAATTAGAACAAGGCTCATTTTCTGGACTATGAATAAGCTCAGCTGCGTTACATGGGAACCCATACTCTACCAGCATATCATAAGGCAGATCATCAGGTGAAAATGCACTAGTGATCAAGGATTCATCACTGTGAAGAGGAATATAAGAAGGCTGCCGAAAAATCTGGCCCATCGCTGCGATTTCTCCTCCCCAATAAATCACCTTCGGCTCGTCAATTTGGAGAAAAGGATCATTCAAGAGCTCACTTGCAGAAAGCCTCTCCGATGCCTTTGCGAGGCACTTATCGACAAATCGTCTCACTTCAGGGTCCTTGATTTTATACAAAGCTTCAGGTTTTATACCCTGTGAATGAGAAGGGTTGATGAAAGAGAATAAATTGAGCTATTTCTCTATATGAATCAAGATAGGATTTTGATCCTTACAGAGACAACCCTTTTGTATATCTGTGCAGGGTGAGTGCACTCACTATAGGGGTATTCAAAGGTAACCATCTCCAAAACACACATCCCAAAAGAATAAATGTCCACCAACTCATTATATGCCTCCTCATAGACCTCTGGGGCCATGAATTCTGGTGTTCCTGCCCAAGATTGAAACAGAAACCATTCATATCTAAAAATTCTAATCCTGAAATGCCTCAAAGGCAATCAAAAAACATTACTTTGATCTGTTGGAGCAAGATAATGGAGCTTACCCACACAATGGTCAGCTTGCGGCTTCCTCAGAATCGCGGCAAGACCCAGATCACCAATCTTAACCTCTCCTTGGTTTCCATTAATGAAGATATTATCACACTTGAGATCTCTGTGAATGATAGGAGGATCATGACTATGGAGGTAAAGGAGGCCGCTTAAGATTTGCCTACACCAATGCTTTATCGCCCTAATGTTAACACTCCTATGCTTCTGCCTATACCTAAAATGGGGAAAAAAATTTCCAACTCAGGAAAAACATCAAACACATCAAAGGCGGCAAAACAGCAGATAAGAAATAGCCCAACTTACTGCCTCAGCGTGCCGGATGTGAACATCTCAGTGACAAAATTAATCTTCCTCTGGGAGATGTCGACCCAGGAGGTGTACAATTTCATGATGTTCTTGTGCTTCAGGGTCTTGAGGAGGTGAATCTCACAGTAAAGCCTCTCCAGATCCTCAGGGCTTTGAAGGAAATCATTCAGCTTTACCTGGTTCCAAGCAACCTCTATCCCCTCATACTCATCAAAAGCCCTATAACTGCATGATATTCATGAAGCAACACAAAGATTTGAATCAATCAATTTAACCAGGAGAAGGAAGCAAGGAGGAGGGAGATCCCTACACTGTTTTTGAAGCCCCCTTGCCAAGGATCTCATTATACTGCACGAAGGGTAACACAAATCAACGAAAATTGAGTTTTTGCCGGCTGAGAAGAGGAAAGGCAGAGAAGAAGTACAAAACTCACCCGCCCATATCTACCGGTTGGATCAATCTCCACGAAATCTGGGTAATTTGAGTCCTGGGTATTCGAAAGCATCATCTTGGAACCCTCGATCTGATCTACCTTCCCTGCAGATCACCGCAGGCTTCCTCTCCATGACGATAACCAGGAAGCCATCGAGCAACTGATCTCTAATGCAAGGAATGGAGGCAATCACACACACACACGGAGAGAGAGAGAGAGAGAGAGAGAGAGAGAGAGAGAGCTGAAAGGCTACTATATTAAATTGTCCGAATGAGAAGGCAACCACTCACAAGGACGAAAAAAAGGACAAGTTTGGTGGGGGTCCTCTCCTCTCTTCTCCTCGGCCACCTCTCTTGCCTAACTCCACTTTCCTTCTTCCACCTTCTCTGCCTAAATCTTCCTTCCTTCCACGGATTCCACCCAAATGACAATCCATTAACGCGCTCTCCTGCCCAGTCTCCCACTTACGCCACATCTCTCTCCGCCAGACAATTGCAAATTTCAAGGCTCCAAATTAGTCAAAAAATTTATTTGTTTTGGTCGAAATTCCTGTACTAAATGCAATTAATGATGACATTGGCAGATAATTATCTCACTTTATGAATAATGAATTTTATGTAAATATGTAATATTAAATAAAAATCAGTTTTTTTTAAGTTGAAAAAATATTAAAGTGAGTATACATTTTTTTTATAAAAAAATGAGTATAAGTTACAGTTTTTATTATATATATATATATATATATATATATATATATATATAAAGAAGAATAGTAAAAAGAGAGCACTTCCTTCCACATTCTCTTGTATTTTTCATAAAAGATGACATATTTCTTTCTATTGTGTGTTTGTCCGATAAAAATCCTACATATAAACACATTAGATCACATTTTTCATTGCATCCTAAATGAAAAAGAATTTCTATGAATCATATAAACACTAATTTATGTTGAATACTTTTCTTTTTTGAAAATCGAGTAACTTTCTTTTTCGCTGCAATTTGAGTACCATTAATAGTGCATATTCAACTTCCTTAAGCAATGTAGATTTTGGCACTAACATGCATTTTTGGCATATCGTTGAAAAAGATTCTCCTTTTTTTTGAAATTTAATCATCGCATAACTTGTGTTAAAGTCAAGACAAAAGCACGTAAAAAAATACAATGCAAATTTTTATTTAGAAATGTGCTGCAAACCTACCTTGTTGGGATATGCTCTTGCCCTAAGCAGCGTCCTCAAAACAAGCAAAGAAAGCTAAAAAGTTTATCGATTTATTTGCGGATCTATATACTTGTGTGATCCTATAAGAATTAAAGTCGTTCAAAATATATTCAAAAGAAGTACATGACCTTTTTACTTAGATGCTTTAATAATATTAACAAAGATAATAGACGAATTACCTTCCATCCAAACGCCTTCTATGCGGCACTTTCATTATTAAATCGCCTTAATTGCTTTAATAGCAACAAATCTCTCAATGACAATAGGCGCATGAGTATGAAGGTTGAAGCCCTTGGCTTCAGCTTCAAGGAGGAATGCCAAATGATCTCAAATAATAAAATCTGCACCTACCTCACTATTGTTCTTTACTACTCCATCAAAATTTACTTTAATCAAATTCAGAGAAGGAAAATCCTAAAGAGAAAAAGAGTTATTCGAGTCTAAGTGGCTTGTGAGATCCCAATTTTTCAAGTTAGTGAGGAGTGATTTTTGGAGGGCAAAATAATTTGAGAAGCTACTATTGTCAGGAATATGTTAGGTTTTCAATAAACATAACAATTTTTAGTTCACAAAATGTAATAAAGAGCAACTATCACTATCAAAATGTGTTTGTTGTTGCAGTATATCGTTGAAATCTTATAAATGATTCTTCTCTTTCGTTGAAATCACATAACTATCATTACATCCTAAAACCACCCTGATCTTCCATCATTATAATTCATAACCTTTCAGATTATCAATCTTAGACTGAGCATTGAAGCTCGCCTAGACTCCTAATGCTCAACAAAAATGTTGATGTAGCCCCACCTACAAGGTGTTAATTCTATTGGACATCTTGACATATAATTAAACATATTTTCTAAAAAATTCGATGAAGTTCTAGTGCCGTCCCTCTTGGATCAATCCTAAAGTTATGTGTAATTTGATTTCTTATATTGATTTTCTATGAATCTTCATATTGATGATATGATTAATATCATAAAATAATTTTTGAAATAGAAAATCAAAATTTAAAGAAAAAAAGAAATAAAAATAAGCCTTTAAAAAAACTAAAAAGTTAGAAATATCTGATTCAAGCTTCAGTTACAGATCACCTAGCATTGCAAGCTACCTTTCTGGTAGAGAGATGGAGAGGCCACATTATACCCACTGAGACAGAAATCGTAGGCAAAGGTTTGAGTATTTCTGGACATAACAAATATTTTGACCTTTATATATTCTTTTTATAATATATTTTAAAATAAAAAAAAATTAAAATTAGGGACATTTACATATATATAACACTTTATATCACTATATTTACATATTAAATATTTTTTTAAAAAAATTACACGCTACACACCTAAAAATTACACTCCACATACTTTTCTTACACACCTCACATACTTTTTCTAAAGCTGCAGTGTAGTTTTTTGAAGATGAGTGTAATATACGTAATTATGGTAATATGAAGTGTTATGTACATAATTATCCATTAAAATTAAACTCTAGTAATTTATGATTGGTGAATGTTCACATTTAAATATATTATTAGAAAAAAATTCAATCTTTATTTTTTTAATATAAAAAGAGAAAAAATTTCATCAATTCTAACTTAACAAAAGAACGTAATGAATTGTAATTCAAAAAATTACAATGAAACTACCTAGCAAATAAGTAAAAAAATCATAACTTCATTAGCCACAATCTCTCTAATATAAAATTTAAACAATCAAAATTTATTTTATTTTATATTATATATAAATTTTAATATAAAAAATAATAATTTTATCGCACAGTATCTTACATTTATTGCAATATAATTTAGATTTATTTCACTTTCAAATTTTTCATATTTAATAAAATTATAATTAACTAAAACATATTATTCTAAATTTAAACGTAAATGAATTGTCCTTCTTATCTAAGCAAGTAATTCATTAAGTCTCACAATAATATTATATTTTTTAAGAGAATTACATATATTATCATTAAAATTTATTTTTAACTAATTTAATATTCAAAATTATATATTCATATGTATACATTGAATATATTTTTAATTTTAAAAATTAAATAAATAAAAAGTTTTTTTGAGGATGAAATGTGTAATCTTTTTTTAATACATGCTATGATAATGTTACCGCCTTACCGGTCACAGCCCGTCGTTGCCCAAAAAAAAAACGAGGTAGCGTACGTTCCTGAATAAATAATAAATCCGACTAATATTTTTTATGGAAAAATCCGATTAATATTGAAAATTAGAAAAATAATTAATCGGTTAATCTTTTGTATTAGTAATTAATGTAGGGTAGTTGAACTTGAAAATTGAAATATAAGCGAACCATCGCCATCAAATGAACCGTACTACCGTACTGTCGAATTTAAAAAAAATTACAAATGTAACACAGATTTGCATACAAATTTAGGGTAAATTACATCTAGATTGTTAAGTCTGGCATGTTTGACATGAACCTAAAAAAAGGCCAAAAAATAAAATAATAATATTTTAAATTTTAATAATTTTATTTCACATTCAACACAAATTTCAATCTTAAAAATTAACTTTATTTCACATCCAACACAAATTTCAACTTTAAAATCAACTTTATTTCACATCCTACACACCTTTCAATATTAAAATAAAAATTTTTTTCATCAACTCTGTAAAATAAAATATTTTTTTTCCTTACCCAAATATATCATCTAACCAAACAAGCCGCCCCGTCTGTTTTGAAGTTAAAAATTAAACTATTTTAATTTAGAAATAATTACCTACATGCCACATAATTTAGTTTTATTTATGCCTTACTCATTCATTCTTAGTTAATTATGCTATGCACACTCAAAATATTATAAAATCTTAAATACACACATTTTAACTTATTTCTATTATAATGAGTAATCATAATTTTTCAATAACCTAACTATAGTTAGATTATAAAAAATTTGAGCATTCATCATATTATTTTACGGATATTTAAATATATTTTGAGTGAAAATCCTAAAACCTTAATGTTTAGGTGGCGGTAAAGGAAGGAGACATCTGCGATGTGAATTAATTTTAGGATAAATCAGTGCTTTGTGTGGTATTGAGGAAGAGAAAAATATGTACCATTAAGGGTAAAAATATAATTTTAATAATTTACTAACAGAATTTTTTTTCAAATAGATTTTAATTAAGTTTTAACTCAAGTGTGTATGTAAGATTTTGTAATGTTTTGAGTGTGTATAGCGTAATTAACTAAGAATAGATAGGTAAAGCATAAATAAAACTAAATGGTATGGCATATAGGTAATTATCCCTTTAATTTTAACTTTGCATATCACATCACACATAAACTTTAATATTAAAAATTAATTTTATTTCACATCCTACGTACATTACTAAAATAATAACTAACTTATATCACATCCTTCACATATTCCAACATAATAACTAATTTTATATCACATCCTTCACATATCCCAATATAATAACTAAATTTATTTCATATCATTCATAATTTTCAATAAAAAAATATCTCTATTCAATTTTAATTTGTTAAATTTAACTTTACAAATAAATAGACCCAAGTCATAATATTACATAATTTAAAAAATTTAACCTCCAGCCCCCTACTCCCTCTCTGCGTGATTATGCGCGACATGTTAGAGAGCGACTTAAACTTAGGGATTTAGATATTAAATTTTTAAAATTATGTATCTGTGTAATATGATGTTTTAAACTTAAAGATCTGAATGTAATTTATTCTAAATATTATAATTTATATTTGTATCTTAGGGCTAGTAAATGGCAATTAATTCGAGTTCAAGCTAACTATTACGACTCCAAATTCCTAGCACCATAGATACCATTCACACTTGAGAAAGCTCAAACTGCATGCATTTGCATATATATATATTAAAAAAAAAAAACAGCTTGAAATGAAATTAGAGCTCCATAGTTTAGTCTTGAAATAATTTGAGTCCCTTCAAGCTTGAACTAAATGAGTTAAAGATTATAATTATTATCCAATAAATAATAAAAATTTTAAAAAGAGAGTACGTAGATATTAAAATTTTAAAAATTAAGAAATTAAATATTAAAATTTTGAAAATGTAAACATAAATATTATTATATTCTTGACTTAAAAATACGAGTGTAATTTACCCCAAAAGTAATACTAATATAACTCAATAACATGATCAAAAAGGATTGAAGAACATAAGGACTTTTCTATAATAAGGGTTAGGTTCTTTTTATTTGCTTTATGTGTATATAAGTCTCTTTAATTGTAAAATTTAAAAAATGGTCTATTAATTTCAGTAAAAATATAGATAAGTTCTTATTTGATAACATATTTTACTTTTTATGACAAAAAAATATTTTCGTATCTTTGTTGGTGGTACATCCGTTAAAATTAAGTTCCATATGATGCTTCAACTAAGAGATGCAGTGTAACATCCCGTGATCTCAAATAGTAGAGGCGCCTTTTGGGGCAAAATCGTGAGGCTAGTGATGGAAAACTTCATAGTTGAGCGTGCTTGGGCTGGAGCAGCACTGGGATGGGTGACCTCCTGGGAAGCACTCAAGCACACAGTTTTCCTAAAACCAAAGCGGACAATACCACTACAATGAGATCACGGGCTGTTACAATATGGTATCAGAGCCGACCTCCCGCAGTACGATGTGGTTCGAGGACGAACCAGGCGGAAGCTGATGGGCCTGTGACTCCCGTGGCCAAAGAGGGCGGGGAGTGATCGCCGGGTGGTGTCCTAACAGAAAGGAACCATGAGGCAAAGTGTAGCTCCTAGCAGACTTCTAGGTCAAATAATGAGTGGTGAGAGGGGCACAGGAATGAATCGTCCCACATCGGAAAGGGAGGGAGATCCTGAGCTATATAAGTAGATAACGTGATCTCAAATAGTAGAGGCGCCTTTTGGGGCAAAATCGTAAAGCTGGTGATGAAAAACTTTATAGTTGAGCGTGCTTGGGCTGGAGCAGCACTGGGATGGGTGACCTCCTGGAAGCACTCAAGCACGCGATTTTCCTAAAGCCAAAGCGGACAATAGCACTACAATGAGAACACAGAATGTTACATGGAGAGTGAGAAGAAAATGAACTGGCGTGCCCTAATTATTTTTGGCATGTGAGCGAAGTTTACTCGGTCACAATGTTATGAAAGAAAAAGAGTTTCATATATAGCAGTTAGTTCGCTAAATTTTCTACCAATAGGATTTGTTCTACGACTAATATATATATATATATATATATATATATATATGATTGAAATGTAGTCAATTACTAAGTTGCATTAACTTACATAGTCGATCGCAAGCAAGTTGCCAATTTCCATTTTTATTGGTTTATCAACGACAAATATAAAGTCAGTCACAGATTTTCCTTATTTTCATTACTTTACACTAAGCAATTTGAAATTAGATATGACCTCCTCATTGTGCATGATGCTAGAAAGTACTAACGTAACTAAAGATAAAAATATTTTTTGAAGAATTGTAAATATACTATTCCAATTATGGCATGATTATATAAAAAGAAATTAGTCGACTCAAACTTACGACTATAGAGATGTGCCAAATAGAAGAGTTACTTATAGTATATCAACATTGAGCGTAATTTATATGCATGAGTGAGAGGACTACTCCAAAAAGAGTAAATATATTTACTTGCATTAACCTCTCTGCAAGGAAAATTGGAAATGATGGCCAAGGCAACTATTGCTAGAATGACTAATTGAGGTAATAATTGTCTACTATACTTACAGAGCTACGAACTTCTATGTCCTTGGCAAATTAGTGCTCTCACTAAAAGTACTATGATGAATGTAATGAGCATTGTACATGGCACCTCAGAACAACATAAGAGCGATTGGAATCCAACTTCATTGATATCATTTGGGAAGTTGTTTCTATATCGCTTTCTTCTTTTCTTTCTCCCCCTTCTTCTGTTTCTGAAGTTTCTTTCTCTTTCAGTTTCTTAGTGATAATAGACGACAGTATTCTGACTAAATAGTAGATACAAGTGGTAAATAAGATTGCTAGATTCCACACTTCTAGACTAATACAAGGTAAATTTTGATATCTCTATATAAGAAAATAGAGTGGTTGGAGTAAGTTATCTCATTCAAGACTGTACAAACTTGATAATTCAGGATAGCGATACGAGAATTCTCACAATTGTAGTAATCATGATATAGAACTAGGTAGCATTTGATAGTGTACATATTATAAGGCAAAGGAGGTTCACTTTGTGTGGCATAAAGGAGACTTCATAGAGGCACTGGAGATGATGGAACTAAATGTAAATTGAGAGCTAACTCCAAACCGAGAGATGAACCAATTAATGGATAGCACTTTTTTTTTTGCTTTTTATACATATGAAAACTCATTTTTATGTAAAACATAGTAATAGTATAACTAATTATATTTACTATGCAATAACAGAGGTATATCCTCCTAATCAATTTTCATATATCTCTCCCAATAAAATCTAAAATAATCACTCAAAACTTTTCCGAAAAACACTAAAAATCTCCTTTTTTCATATTTATAAGCTCAGAAGTCAAATTTTAACTTTTATTTTTAAAATTTTTTTTTCTAAATATTATAATTCTCTCGAACTCAATTAAGAATTATAGTGGCGCCGATTCGAACTTGAAATTCTTTAATTTCAGTCAAGTTCCCCACTGGATCAGTAGGATTGACTTGCATGATTCTGGACCATTGGATCACAACTCTTGATCAAATCTGGGCCGCTGGATCAAAGGCCACAGGCTGGCTGGGTTGGCGGAGGAGCAGCATCGGGCATTTGGGCTGGGCCCCGTTCGGGCGATCCTGATCCGGGCCATCAGATAAGCTCTGACGGCCAGCTGGCGGCGAGATCCAGCGCGGTAAATCTGGGTCGTCGGATACTATCCCATGGTTCAGATTCGGTCGGACGAGTCAGCCTGGGAAACCAAATCGCGGGATCCGCCGCGTTCACTGACGAATCTGCCCTTGGCAGTTATGCCAATTTCATATGATTGCGCAATTACAGCGAAGTTTAGGCGTTTCTGTTGAATTTCATATAGGTTCTTTTTCATTGTT
Source organism: Apostasia shenzhenica (assembly GCA_002786265.1). Lineage (NCBI taxonomy): Eukaryota > Viridiplantae > Streptophyta > Magnoliopsida > Asparagales > Orchidaceae > Apostasia > Apostasia shenzhenica. The sequence goes on along the minus strand of KZ452037.1, from coordinate 5,765,831 downwards.
GCTGAGTCCAACTGCCTTTTTAATGAGTCCAAATTAGCTCTAATCAACTCCAAAGCTTTTTCTCTATTTTATGTCTAATAGAATCCTCCTAAAATTATTTTATGACTATAAAATAATATTATGCCTCACTATAAGATACTCAAATGCTCAAAATATAATATATCCTCACTATAATTCTCTCAAAAAAAATATAAATATATACGTGTGTATATATATATATATATATATATCTACTAGATAAAAATAAATAAACTGAGTCATCGATTTACTTTGCATGAGTTAGGGAAAGCTGTATGTGTTTGCATCAAAAAATTTACATGTCATTATAGCTTAAGATATACTTTAAAGAGATCCATGTGTTAAAATTCTTTAAACCAGGTCGCTATCATTTATATATACTAATTTTCAATTAAGTTTTTCTATTAAATAATTTGAAATATTTGTTAATTTCTGATAAAATAATAATTTTATCTTCTACATGTATATTATATTGGCACAAAATGTGAAATAAATATCATAATTTGAAAAATTCAAAATAATTATGATTATTATGTGTTTTGTATGATTTTTTGGAGATAAGTTCTAGATATTTTTTAGGAATTTATTTGGGAAGAGAATAATGTTATTTTAAGTACACATGAAAAAATATTTATTTAAATTTAGATTTTAATTATTCAATAATCATAATGATTGTTTTATTAAAAAAATTAATGAATTAGAAATATCAAATTGAATAGTTTAAAAGTATGAATCGATTTAAAAGATATTTCAAACGATAAAAACATGCAAGTTATTTTTAACCATTGCGATCTTAATTTCTTTTTAGTTGTAAATTAAAATCAAACATTTCAGGGGGATTTACATACAAAACATTGAATTCATCACAAATTACGCATTTCATCATCGTTTAGTAAATATTACGCATATCACACTCTGCTTATGACTCATAAGCAGAGTGTGTATGCGTAATATTTACTAAACGATGGTGAAATGTGTAATTTGTGATGAATTCAATATTCTGTATGTAAATCTTTTAATATTTTAATCATTAAAAAATAGAAATATTTTCGGAAAAATAAAACACGTCCTGTTCATACAAAGAAAGTGGCATGGTATCATGCGTTGAACATGTTGAACATATTCATGGAATGCTGCTTTTCATGGCACAGTGGGCCAGCTTTGCATCTTGAACTACATATCTAATAATCAGTGCACAAATAATTATATATTATAATATTTATTTTAAGATTTTTTTATAGTAAATATTTCTTTAAGATTAAAAGTGACGAGTTTGAGTAAATTTCGAACTAATTAAAGGCAATAGTTTGAAGGTCCACGATATAATTGACTCAAGATTTATTCGAGCAAAGCTTCTGCCCAGCCTTCAAGTTGCAGTCCGATCGATGGGAGAGAGATCGAGATGGCCGAGTGTGTAAGACTTGGGACTGAAAATGGTAGGGAGTGATGAGTGGGGCGATGTTTATATGGTTAAATTAGAATTACCTAAGAAGAAATGACTCTTGGTAGGTTTTTAGGTGGAGGATAATATAAATGAGTCGTCTCATATTAGAAAGAGAGAAAATTTCCTGAACTGTATAAGCTCAAATAGTAAAGATACTTTTTGGGAGAAAATCATAAAATTAATGACATGACAGTCAATAATTATATGTGATTGAGCAAAGATACTGGTACAAAAATAAGTGATCTTATGAAAAATACTCAAGTCGTGCAATTTCTTAAAACTAAATCAGATAATGTCTTTACGTTTATGTCAAAAGGTATTACAATATGTATTGAGGACAAATCAGACTGGTAGATTTGACCCCTAATACGTAGATATGCCTTCTGGAATAAGATTGTAAAGTTAATAACAAGAAACTTTATAATTAATCGTACTTTAGCTAAAGTAGTATTAAGATGAATTTTCCTTTATTAAATCATATAATTTTCTAAAAATAAAATAGAAAATCATTCTTTATTTGAAACATAAGATGCTAACTATAAAATTAGTGCTTCTGCAAGACCAAATGTTAGGCTCCATCTAATAGGAGAAAGAGAGTATACATAATATAATTGTAATATTCTATATATATTTCATCTATATTTAACATAAGTTAACTTGAATTGCAATTATATAATTTAAAATTATTGTGTTGTTTGATAAATAATATTTTAAGGATGATTAATCAGTAAATAAAATTATGTATAATTAATTGTATGTACCTAATTATTCCTTATAAATATGAATTGTTTATATTTGGTATCTAGAGCATAAAGTATTTTTAGAGCATCTACATATACATTACATAATACATATCTTAAATTTTATAATTTAAAAATTATAGCATTCGATAAATGAAATTAGTACATATTATATTCTGCACACCTTTATTAAGTGGATTCGATATTAGATTAAAAAAAATTATTTCATCTAATTTAAAATATTGATTTTCATTTATTTCTTCCATATTTTCCCTTCTTCTAATTTATTAGTTTATCTTTAATCTAGCAGATAATGTGTTTAATCTATCTAATAATCTAATTGTTTAAGCCCCAAACATAACTTTTGAACTATTTTTCAGCAATTTTTTCTGAGCTACATAGTTTTTGTTCATGTACAATATTTAATATATATTTTTATTTTAGGTTGTAAAAGCTCAAAATATTTACTGACATATGAGAAAATCACAAAATTGTTTCATACCTGATAAAAATTAAAGTAAATTGCACCTGAGCCCTTTTGGGAACTACAAATTAATCTCAATCTTTAAAGATTTTAATTTTAAATTTTGAAATTATAAAAGTGCTGCAATATAATTTTTTTCTGATATTTTTTTAATAAAAATTTAAATTTGATTAGTTTTTTACTAGTTTAAATTAATTAAATATTTTGAAAGAGTTTTGTTGTGACCCGAATCACTGAGGCAAAGTACGGCTTCTGGCAGACTTCTAGGCCGAATAATGAGTAGTGAGAGGGGCACAGAAATGAATCGTCCCACATTAAAAAGGGAGGGAGATCCTGAGTAGTATAAGTAGATAACGTGATCTCAAATAGTAGAGGCATTTTTTGGGGTAAAACCGTGAGGCTAGTGATGGAAAACTCCATAGTTAAGCGTGCTTGGGCTAGAGTGCTTGGGCTAGAGTAGCACTGGGATGGGTGACCTCTCGGGAAGCACTTAAGTCACGCAGTTTTTCTGAAATCAAAGCGAGCAACACCTTTATAATGAGATCACGGGATGTTACAATATGGTATCAGAGCCGACATTCCGCAGTACGATGTGGTTCGAGGACGACCGTGGCCAAAGAGGGCGGGGGAGTGATCGCCGGGTAAAACACTCAAATCATGTAGTTTTTCTAAAATCAAAGCGGACAATACCTCTATAATGAGATCACGGGATATTATAATATGGTATTAGAACCGACCTCCTGCAGGATGATTTAGTTCGAGGACGAACCAGGCAGAAACTAGTGGGCCTGTGACGCCCGTGGTCGAAGAGGGCGGGGAGTGATCGTCGGGTGATGTCCTAAGAGAAATAAATCATTAAGGCAAAGTGCAGCTCCTAGCAGTCTTCTAGGCTGAATAATGAGTGGTGAAAGAGGCACAGGAATAAATCATCTCACATCAAAAAGGGAGGGAGATCCTGAATAGTTTAAGTTGATAACATAATCTTAAATAATAGAGGCATTTTTTGGGGCAAAATCGTAAGGCTAGTGATGAAAAATTGTGTAGTTAAGCGTGCCTGGACTAGAGTAGTGCTGGGATGGGTGACCTCCTGAGAAGCACTCAAGTCACGTAAAGCGGACAACACCTTCATAATGAGATCACGGAATATTACATTTGTACTCTTCTATCATCACACATCTTTTAAAAATTAATAAAAAAATCTAAAATTTAATCTCTCCAAGTTTTTGCTTTTTTTGCTCTAAAATATTTAAATTTAAAAAATAAAAACATTAATATTTTAAAATATTAAAAAATCAATAATTAGGAATAAACTTGTTATATAATGATAAAAAGTTTAATAATTATTCTTAATTAAGATCAAATGATAGCATTTTTACAACCTCTAGAGCCAAATCTAAATTTTTAAAAATTGATATTAATTTGTAATACCTTTACACCCTGATGCCCAGATGCTAGTTAACCTAAAGAGTTTGTTTGACAATAAAACTAATTCAATTTTATTATAAAATTTATGATCTTGTCTTAATATATGTGCTCAATAACAAAAATAAAATTAATTAATTATATTAAAAATTATGTAAAATATAAAATAAAGTTAATTATTACATTGAAAGTAATATAGTATAAAGATAATATTATTTTTTTATATTAAAAATTATGTATAATATTATAAAAATAATTTAATATTATTTTTTAAATATTTATAAGGGATGAATTATTTTGACGGCCAAATATGTCCTAAAATTATTTAGCAGCACAAAATCTGACATGCAACAATTATTGGCATTCATTCAAGTATTTTGTTCTTTTGGATGTTCTTTGAGATGACATATGATGAAATTAATGTGATACTATGAAACCAAATATAAATATTAATTAAATCCAGAATGTAACATTTAAATTTGAGTATGTTGTTACCTTGAGGTTTTCTCACAAGTTCAACTCGTGCATTGACCTGCTCGAATTCAAATTCGTGTCTTCATCGATTCAGTCTAAATTGAACTCATAAACTTGACAATCTGTCGTGCGGACGCCGTCAGCATTGGGATGCTGTCATCACCTCTGGCGGCTTTTCCGGCGATCATCGTATATATTATCTGCTTGTCTTCTTCATAAAGGAGGCAGTGGGTCATGCCATTGTTGTGATGTTTCCTTTTATTTATGAGGCCACGATTCATGTCTGATTTATATAAAAAAAAATCATGTCTGATTATTATCAAAAAAAAAAAAAAAATTCATGTCTGATTTCCATGGCCATAAATAGATGTGTTTCTTTTATCATTACTAGTTTAACGCACGTGCAATCGCGTAATTTATTTTTTTAATAATTAATTTATATTTTAATTTTATATTAAATATAATTTTTATTATAAAGATTGAAGACTAAAAACTAAGATTAAAAGAAATAAAAAAATATAAAATTATAATTTTTATTGTAAAAATTAAATTTTAAGATCAATATTAAGAGAAATTAGAGGATATTTTTGCAAAAAAATAAGTTTTGACTTTTCAGTGACCTGATTGTAATTTTAAGATCAATATTAAGAGAAATTAGAGGATATTTTTGCAAAAAAATAAGTTTTGACTTTTCAGTGACCTGATTGTAATTTTACAAGATTTAAGACCAAATTATATTATTTATTATAAGAATGAAAGATATAAAATCAGAACTGAGAAAAAACTGAGAGATCCAGTTATAATTTATTAAAATCTAAAAGATTAAGGTTAAGATTGCAATTCTATGTCACCTCTTCTTGTATAATAATTTTTTTATTTTTTAGAAGACTATTTACGTATGCTATCAAATTAAATAATTAATTTTTTAAATAATATGATATAACATCAATACAATATTGAACAAAATGCTCATTTAAAAAAAAATTGAATACAAAATTATAATTTTTGTTATGAGAAATTATAATTAAGAAAAAAGCTAATAGAAATAAGAGATTAAGTTATAAATTTTTAAAAACTAAAATAGAGTATAACAAAAAATAGGGACTAAATTATGATTTTTTACTGTAAGAAATTAAGACTTAAACTTAAGGTCAAGAGAAACCTAAAATTAAATTATAATTTTTATTGTAAAAAAATATAATTTTTTTAAAAGGACTAAGTTTTACCGCTCAAAATATTAAAAGATTAAACTATATTTTTTTAGGACTTAAGATTAAGATTAAAAGAAATTAAGAAACAAATTCATAATTTTTTATAACCTAAAACCAAGTTTAACAAAAATTAAGAGCCCAAAATATAATTTCTATTATACGAAATTAAGACTATAAAAATTTGGGTGATAAAATTATAATTTATCAAGATCTAAGTTTAAGACTGAGAGAAATGAAAAAAAATATACAATTTTTATTATAAAAAATTAAGACATAAGACCAAAAATAATTGTAATTTCAATAAATTGGGTGATCAAATAATAAGTTCTTAAGATCTGATATTAAGAATAAGAAAAATTGAGCACCAAATTCCTAAGATAAAGCCTAAAGAAAACTAAAGAATAGAGTTATAGTTTTTTCCGATGTAGGAGCTTATCTATGAAAAATTAAAAGATCATATTATAATTTCATTGTAAAAAATTAATACTTAATATTAAAATTAAGAAAAAAACTTTCTTCCAGAATTAAGACTTATGATTAAAATTTAGAAAAATTAGAAAATTAGATTATAATTTTTAAGGATTAAAAATAAGAACAAGTAAAATCAGGAGATTAAATTGGGATACAGAATTATAATTTTCTAAGAATTAAAATAAATCAAAGAATCAAATTGTAATTCTTAAGACATAAAACCAAAATGAAAGGAAATCTAAGGGCCATATTATAATTATTTTTATAAAAATTATTTTTTTTTCAAGTATAAAATATTATTATAATTTTTATTGTAAAAAAATTAAGATCTGATATTAAAGACAAGAGAAATAATAAAATTGTATTATATTTTCTTAAGACATAAGTTAAAGTCTTACAAAACTAAGAGATTAGAATACAATTTTTTTAAAAATTAAGGTTCAAGATTAAAATTAAAAAAATGAAAAAACTAAATTATAATTTTTAAGATTAAAAAAAACAAGGAAAATTAGAGGGATTAAATTGAGAAATTAAATTATAATTTATTAAGAATAAAGACAAATAGAGAATCAAATTAGAATTCTTAGGACTTAAATTAAAACTAAAAGAAATCTAAAGATGATATTATAATTGTTTTTTATAAAAAATTAGAATCTAAAATAAAGTGAGAAATTAAAAGATAAAGTATAATTCTCATAAAAAGAATAAATAACTTGACTCGTGGCTAAATAGCTGCACACATTAAAATCTCTAATCTATCTGCATGAAATCTACTACGATGTGGGCTTACCACTCTACCTTATGTGCTAAAAGTAGACTCAGAAGTTACAGTTGTAATTTGAATATTGAAAATATCTCGTGCAATGTATTAAAGGGTAGGATATTTCAAACCATTGATCTCCCACCACCACGCGCCACCAATGAGGCTGATCCCATTAAGGAAAGCAGTTACCAGGCCGAAAAAGCATGACAGGCTTGAAGCCCATAAAAAATGAGTTTAAAAAGCCCATTTAAGTGAGCCTATAGCCATTTACCCAAAGTATCTCTCAAACTTTATTTTACAATTAATACAAATTTCATATTAAAATAATTTTATTTTACATCAAAAACAGATATTAAAATAATTTTTTTTAACTCAGTAACCCAAATTAACCCAAAAATATATTCTTATGCCTTAATTAGTTCAACTTTTTTTATGGCCCAATATAAATTTCAGCTGTAAAAGTCAACTTTATTTTACATCTAATAAAAATTAATATTATAATTAATTTTATTTCACATCTTACATATTTTTTAATATTAAAATAATTTTTTCCTAATAATTCTATAAAATAAAATATTTTTCTTTCTTTTTCAAAATAAGATTATTTCTTCCTCAAATTAATAGTGATATGCAGCTCAAATAAAATAAAATAAAGACATTTTAGATTAGTTGAATAAAAGCATTATCAAGGAGACATTAATTTGTATTATCCAATGAATGCATGAAATATTTATTTGCTATACAATGCTTTTAGCTAGCCAATGGACTGGTATTTTTTTTCTTTCAAATGTTAATAATTATTTGGATAATAAAAATGAAAATTTCACAATTTAACATCCTAAAATTAAGAAGTCACGGTGAGAACCGTGACGCCTTCGCAACGTAACGAGTGGATTTGATGATTTTAGGGTACTATATGGTCTTTATATTATTTTGATTACGTACTGCCAAAAAATTTTACGAAGCAGATTAATTTTTATTGCTTCTCGTACAATTTTACAATTTTTATTTTATTTTATTTATGTTTATATACTATTTTCAATACAATAATCACTTTTATTTTACATGTTACACATGGGCAGTCTACAATCATGAATCGGAGATAATATAATTTTAACATATAATTAGGGTGTTTTAATCCAAATCTATAATTAGGAAAGATTGAAAGTGAAAAATGTTGGCTATTATTACAACAATTTTTTTTTTATACAATTATTGAACGTACAACAATTAGTTGTTCCTAATCCTACAAGTTCAAAAAATATTTATCAAACTTAATTAACACCTCAACAAAAGAAATAATTAATTACCTATCACAAACTTTACAAATTACAACACCAACGGCACTAGGCTTTAACATATATATAAATTCTTAATTAAAATTTGTATTATAATTTCAATTTAATTACAGTAAATTACAAATAATTTAACATTTTCATAATATAAAAGCATGAATGTCAGTGATGTCTCATGTTGTCATAAATATTCTAACAATTTAACTATTTTTTAGACATTTTAAATATTGTATCTTGACATTAAATTTTTTGTTTTTGTGCTTAAATTTAGTACTACAGATATTTTCGTTGAATTTTATAGAGAATAAATCTATAAATGTCAATTTTTAATGCATTACGTGCAACGCATGTGTAAAACAGTAGTATCTCCTGAAAGCATATACGTGATATTTAAAGATATGTCACGGCAAATATAAGAATAAATTGTGAGGTTTTAAAAAAATTAAAAAGTAAACAAAATCAAAACATTTGAATTTACTTTCTCTTATACAAATCAAAAACAATTCACAATCAAAATACTTGAACGAAAATGCATGCTTATACTGTGACAAAAATTTAATTCTTGAAATAGATACAGTACTGAGAATTATATTAGATAATAAAAAACATAATTTCTGACATGCTAACATTAAAGAATTTGAACAGTACTTTTTAATATTATATATTAATATTCTAAGAAATAAAATCATAATGCAAGCTGTATACACTAGAGACGTACTACGTACCCTCATGCATGACGACCATGCATGGACTTACGTGCATAATATTATATATTCTATATCATTATATATATGTATATATATATATGTATATATATATATATATATATATATATATATTAATTAAAGGTACGATGATGGAACCCCATTACCCATTGCCCTCAATATTCTATTCTACGTCATGCTTTCGGCTGAACTTATAATTTTATATATGCACGCATATATAAATTTAAAATAAAAAATTTTCATAGTATTTTCTATCTAATTTTTTCACTACTCTAATTCTTCCAATACCTTTTTCATATAGTCATTTGTGTGGTAGATTTGATTAGGTCTAAAGATCAATCATTTGATTTGAAAACATCATAATTTTATGTTTTATTATTTGAAAAAATTAATTATATAATTTGATAATATATTTAAATAATATTATAACAAGTTATAACATTATCATTCTAAAATAATATATAAATATCACCCTAATATTGAAATGGATTAAGAATATATAAGTAATAGATAACACTGAAATAAAAAATGCTCAATAAAATTAGTTGTTAATTACTTTTCCCATTATATATTTCAACACGGACGTTGCAATGATGCATGGCTCGCCTCAAGTCGAGCTCCAAGTATGTCCTCGCCTGCCACATTTTCCTAAAGCAATTAAAAGTCAACTTAATCTCGACAAGCTAGCTAACATAACTCAGTTGCTCAAACCATACATATGATCAGGCTCAAGAGATCAAACTTTCCCAATATATATGAACTATCTTGACTGTCAATTCGACCTCTTTTTCGTCAATCATGCTTGCAACCATAGCCCCATCAGTGGGGAGGAAATTTATAATGGGTATCATGGGCCATCATTTTTGGGCCAATTTTTCAACACATAAATATGAAATAATTTAAAAAAGATGTAAAATTAATTATTACCCATATAACACATTTATAAGATTTTGTATCAAAATTCATATACTAAATTAAACAAAACTATAAAATCTACTTTCTTTCTCGCTCCTTGTTGATTTTGAGTGTCAAAGGCTTTATTAATTGGTTCGAGCTTTTTTTTAGCAAGAAAAAAATATTTTATTTTCTATGTCTAATAAGAAAAAAATTTACTTTACTATTAAAAAGTGTGTAAGATATAAATAAAATTAATTATAATATTTATATTTGTATTGGAAGAGAAATAAAATTGATTTTTATAATTGAAAATTGTGTTAAGCCAAAAAACTGTCTGAATTAAATGAGGCCAAAGTGTGTGTGAATCATAATTTTATAAAACTCTTTTACTTCATGAGTCAAACATGTGGTCCTTCTCTTCTATTTATTTTATGCACCTTCAACTGAGAATACTTCACCCACCCTGCCTCAAATCCTGGCTAGCCAAACCAATTAAATTTTTTAAATTTGGAACATGACACAGAAAGAGAAGCGTAATTTGAGAGAAAGAAGAAAAACAAAACAAGGAAGTAATGTTTGAGGATAGAAATCAATTGGGGTTTGTTTGAGTAGATTGAGATTTATTAATTCAATCTATCATTTGCTTTACTATATAATTAATACGGAAATAAAATGCACAAAAAGTATTAAGTAGAAGGTATGAATAATATATACTTCTAATATATATCTATGTATATATATATATGTGTGTGTGTGTATGTATGTATGTATGTATTAAATAGATAATTATGTTTAATTTGGTCCCTTCAACACTGCAATATAAACTATTTACCTAACAGCAAAATTCGTAGACATCAACCAAGTGTGAAGTGGGTGTTTCCTTGATGTGTGAAAGAAGTTCCTAGTCTTGAATAAGCTGGGAGATGTAAATATGCTAATTTGGGACCGAAGAGAAGGAGAAGTGATTATTACGATGATATTTATGTATATGATTGGATTGAAATTTCCTGAATAAGAAGTGATCCATTGAAAAGGGAATGAGAGTTTTTGATCAGTTGTATAAGTAAATAACACAATTTTAAATGGTGTATTTTACGAAAAAATCATGATGCTAATGATGAGAAATTTTATAGTTTCATGTGCTTGAGCCATATACAGTAGTATTGAGATGAGTGATCTCCAAGAAAGTACTCAAATTACCCAATACTTTAAAATTAAAATGAATAATATCTTTACATTTGAGATACGAAATATTATACTAGAGGTAATTTGGAGGTTTGCATGCATCCATCTTCAGTAGGGCAAAATCTGACATTAAGACTAGAGGCATACAGGAGGTGACCAATTCAAATGGTCAAATGGCATGCGCTAACACTGCAACAGGCTTCTAGATCGAGGAAGACTCTTTTATATTCATTGTTGACATCACACAAGCAGCTAAAGGGACAGACTTTCAGTCATAATTTTTTTTTGATACTTTTATATTTTGAGCACCTTCAATACTTATGGAATCACACATGTATACCAATCTACCAACAAAGTAACAAATTTTATTGCTTTATTACTTGATAGGTCGGGATGTAACATGAAAAAAAGAATGTCCTTCTTACATGATTTTTGCTCAGTTTTTATTGAAGATTTAGAGATAAGTTATTTTTAATTTTGCATTCTCTTTTTAAATTATGTGTAGGCTATGATTGATCTTCTCAAATGAAGTTATCATCATGCGTGGTGTATATAGTCATAGCAGGCCTATTTCTACAAATTGGCAGCATTGAATTCTTGCATATATATGCAGTAAAATCGATACTTAGCAGCAGTACGGTGCCTTACATCTTTAGATTGATCTTGGTGAGTTTTATAGATCACATACGTGCACCGTGAGAGTATTTGAAACACAACAAAGTTTCCTCGACAAGATCACTACTTCTTAGGCCACGTCGTGTCTTCAAAACACATATGGGGCTCAAATTGAATCGAACTGTTTCCCATAGCTTTGATTGAACATATTTGTATTTATTTTCAGTGACGCAATGCCCCTCACGTTCAATGCCATGATGCTGAAGCTATCAACGTTGTCTCTCTCTCTCTCTCTCTCTCTCTCTCTCTCTCTCACACACACACACACACACACATCATACGCCACATGTAGGAAGAGAGAGAAAAAAGGCTCAGGAGCTCACGTGCCAACGAGTGGCAGTACCGTAAATATAATCTATTCACTGGGCAATTGCCACCTCTAAATTTACACGTCATCATGGGCATAGCAACCCCGGCCCAACCGATAACGCCCCAGTCCAGCCGCAATGTTAATTAGTTAGTCTTTACGGAGCCCGACCCGATCCGATTCGACCCGATCCGATTCGACCCGATCCGACGGTCAGCCGGGTGACCCGTTCGAGATCGCCGGTGAGATTCACGTGACTCCCATCCCTCACGAGGCTCCTCGTCTTCCTCCAACGGCCACGGAAGAACCTAATTCTGATCTTCCCGGAATGCCCCCACTGCGACGGCAGGATCACCGCCCCATTTCCCAGAATATCACCGGAATGACAAAAGGGAAAGGCCGGTCGTCTTCCTCCTCGGGCTCCGAGCTCATCAGCATAACAAGCTCGGCTGAGCCCACAGCTACAAGCCTAGATGCATATAAGAATCCTTCGTACCCTCCTCCCCATCTCGTACGAGCCTAGCCGCCTAGCCCATGGGTCCCTCCGCCATTAATGGCCGAGATGCATCTCGCTGGATTTTCTTCATAATGATGATCTCAATGATCTTTACTCCCCTCCCCTGTTTTCTACCAATTTAAAGATCTCCAGCGGAGAAGGAGCTTGAAACAGGGGGAAGAGTGAGCGAGAAGGACAAGATGCTTTTCTCTCTGCTTCTCTGCGCTTCCCTCTCCGGCCCCTCTCTCTCTCTCTCTCTCTCTGCCTCTGTGGTAGAAGACTATCTATGTCAACTCTGACAGAGACTTTATTTATGGGTAGGCCTCGATGCATGCATGGAGTTGGGGTTTAATATCGCCATCCTGGCCGCGCATGAGCCAGGCTCGGTCGCCATTTTCGAGCCATGGTCTGACCAGCTTTTGATTTGGGTCAGGTGGGATTGCACTCTGGCTCAGCTTTCTAGCTCAGCCAGATATCTTACATGTGGGAACTGCACTATCATTAATTAATGCTTCTTGATGATCATCATCTTCATCATTATTACAGATAAATCAAACACGTACGCTAATTAATATATAGAGAGAGAGAGGGGATAAAACCTAAGGGGAGTCTGCTGTTGGGAATTTTTAATAATTTGCCTTATATGGTTGATGTCTTATTATCAAGATGATTCAAGGTTGTCGTAATGTCTTTAATTTCAAGTCATTCGATGTTTAAGTTTGCCATTTGATTCGAGTTCTAGGCATTTGCGTATATGGAGAGGCACCGTGGAGAAATTATGAGGTCCAAACGATGATCGAGTCACATTTTTGGTGACCTATTATGCTGTGTTATAATGTTGCAACTTTTTTACATGCATGTTTGCCTAAGCAGATGTTAACAAAGTAAATTAATGCATCTAATAAATATGATACTAAGGGGGCGTTTGGTTCAGTGTTATCTCAATGTCAATGTTATTTAGATGTCATGTTATCTAAATATCATTGTTATTCATCAATAGACATTTGTTTGGTTCAATGTTATGATATTAGAAAATATCAATGCTATCCAAATTATTTTTGTTTAGTTGGAAGTTATTGGCATTATAATGACAAATTGATGGTGTTATCTTGAGATGTCGCCCAATTTGGAGTGACATCTAGATGTCATCATGTAATAGCATTTTTGTAATTAATTGTAATGTTATTTAAAGATGTCATTAAACCAAACAATTAATTTCTAAAGATAACATAACATAACATTGAGATAACATTGAACCAAACGCCCCCTAAGTATAATTATAAAAGTGCTAAGTATAAGATACATAAAATACAATAGTACTAAAAATGAGCAAAATAGTTGCAACTAAGTATAAACATCATAATAACGTGTGAAAAATATACAACATAGGCCATATGAATTTTTTTAATTGCACTACATATTTTTTTGAAATATATTGTTGAATATAAACTACATATTGGTAACAAAAATCCTATAATTTCAAAGCCTTTTTTTTAACAACACAACTCATACTTAGCACTTTCTTAATTGTTGATGGAAAAGAAATTTATTTTAATATTGGGAGGTGTGTAGGATGTGAAATAAAAAATAAAGTTAATTTTTAAGGTTAGAATTTGTGTTGGATGTGAAATAAAGTTATTAAAATTTATAATAAATTTAAAATATTATTATTATATTTTTTGCCCAATTTTGAGCATTTGCCAAACAAGGCCTTATGGCCACATGGCCCAGCGTGATGGGCCACCAAAACGGTGAGTTTGTTCGCGCAGCTCGAACTTAATAATTTCTCCTTAAGTGCCAGTGAGGATCGATCTAACTCACCAGTTGTTTAATCGGCATATAAGAGCTAGGTCAATGAGCAATCATATACCATAATGAGTTTTTGTTTAAAAATTTTAAGAATTATGTTTTCTCTTTATACTTGTTCGTTTGAATATAGTGATTTATCTGTGGTTTTTCCTAGATGATGGAGTTTTTCAATCTACATTCTTGTTCTTTATTGTATTTTTAGTTGTTCATCATATAGTAGGTTATACTTTCATGGATCTTCTTCATTTTTTTTAAGATTGAGCAAGAATTCATGAGCAATTAGTGACCCTCATGTAGCTGAGTGAGCTCATAATGTGCATACATTTGATGAGTTAAAATAACCTTATATATAACATATTTTACACATGATTAATGACATAATTATGTGAAGAATGATCAGAAACATAACCTTATTTATGTTGTGCTTTGATTTATTTATAATATCTATTAGAAGTGATAGGTATTTAATTAGTTTGTGAATAAATATGTTCCTTATGATAACTTATTAAGTTAGAGGAGTAATTAATTAATGGCGGGATAGTTGGATCCGAGCTGTGTCAGAGGGCTCGGGTGCATTTGTCTTCTGTCTCAACGCTTTCTCTCCTTAGTCCCTCTCCTTCCCACTGCTCATTCTAGCTGCTGCCTCCACTTTTTTGTGCTAAGTTTCCCTATCTCTCTTATCTCTCTTCAACCTTCTCTCTCAGTCATTTTCTTCCTCTAAAACTCTGATATCTCTCTCTCTCTCTCTCTACTTATTAATTTCAATCTCTCCCTCCTATATATGTACTTTATATATAAATTTACATGTAAAACTAATTCCACTCCATAGTCTGCAGAAGAAATTATTGTATTCAGATAATACACCAGCCAGAAGTTTCGGGAGGTTAAGGGAGCACATCAAGTTGATAAAAAAGACTCATGCATTACAGCACCGGATAATAAATAAAAAAAGAAAATTCAAGAAGTATCTTTAACTATCATTTAATTTTGATTTTTAATAATATTCCTTTTGCTTTGTATACTTCATGTATATATATATAGTGACCCTCATGCACCGGATATGTATGTATGTATATGTATGTATGTATATATATATATATATATATATATATATATATATATATGTATGTATGTATGTATATGTATGTATGTATATGTACGAAGCAACAAATGTCTATATGAAACAAAAAAGGGATAATTACCTACATACCACATTATTTCGCTTTATTTATGCGTTACTCATCCATTCTTAGTTAATTAGGCTATGCACACTCAAAACATTATAAAATCTTACATACATATACTTTCATTTGTTTTCATTATAATGGGCAATTATAATTTTTCAATAACCTAACTATAGTTAGGTTACAAAAAATTTGAATTGTTCATCATATTATTTTAAGGATATTTAAATATATTTTGAGTGAAAATCTTAAAATTTCGATGTTTAGGTAGTGGCAAGGGAATGAGATATCCACGACGTGAATTGATTTTAGGACAGATCAGCGTTTAGTGTGACATCGAGGAAGAAAAAAAATGTACTATTAACGGTAAAAATGTAATTTTAATGATTTATTAACGAAATATTTTTTTAAATAGATTTTGACTGAGTTTTAACTTAAGTGTGTGTATGTAAGATTTCATAATGTTTTGAGTGTGCATAGCGTAATTAACTAAAAATGGATGAGTAACGCATAAATAAAGTGAAATGGTGTGGCATGTAGGTAATTATACCAATAAAAAAACATCTATATATCTATATAAAACAAATAAAACCTATCCAACTGAAGTAAAAATTCCAAAAAAAAGAAAATATATTTTGAAGCAGAAATTAATGATAATTAATACCGTTTCTCTTGCTATTTAATTTCATACTCCTCCCAATTACTTAATAGGCTCTGAAAAATCTTAACCAGTGCATTGATCGAATTAAATAATTTTTTATGCTGTTGCAGCTTATAAAGGCTTGGTACTTATGTTGTAAAATCTATCTTTATTAATTAAGTGAGAAACATGTATAAAAATAAATAAATATATATATTTATATAACTTTAAATAACTCTAAAGTTACTTTTTTTTTTATATATTGACGTTATATCAATATCCCATGTGAATTTTCTTTGACTCAAAATTGATTTTAATATGCAAAATTTGTTTTTTTTTGTTTGATCATATACAAATTTTGTTGCAAAACTAAAAATTTTGATTTTCTTTTAAAATACCCTAATTTTGCTTATTTAATTGAGCTTCTTCTTCCCTACCCACTTGATGGCAATCACAGGCGTCAATGAAACGTCCCTTTTTTCTCTCAAGCCCATGCATGAAGCCATTCATTAGCCTCTCCCTCTTCCCTCCTCCCCACGAAATCTAACCCAACCATCCGCACCCAATCCTTCAAATCTCATTGCCGACCAGCCAGGCTCAGCGAATCATGGCCTCGGCGGCGCCCGTTAACGACTCCAAACTCGCCGGAGCGCCACACAAGAGCTCCCCTTGCGGCGGCGTTGGCGGCACCGGAGCCGCCGCAGGCCTCCGCCCCCCGGAGCAGGGGATGAATTGCCCCCGCTGTGACTCGCCCAACACCAAGTTCTGCTACTACAACAACTATAGCCTCGCCCAGCCCCGCCACTTCTGCAAGAGCTGCCGGCGCTACTGGACCAAGGGCGGCGCCCTGCGCAACGTCCCCGTCGGCGGCGGCTGCCGGAAAAACAAGAAACCCAAGTCTTCCTCTGTTTCGACCTCCTCGTCCACTTCGTCTAATTCTTCCCACCTCCCCTGCTTCAATCCTCTCGAGAACTTCGCCGGAATCCCCGACCCGAAGTTCATCCCGCCGACAGCGATGGACCACTTCTCAGGCGGCGGCAACCTTTTCAACCCCTTCGCCGGTTTCTGCTCCGCTAATCTTCCAATGGGGTTCGCCGCCGGCCTTAACAACAGCTATTTCGGCAGCGTCGCCTCTTCCATCGAGTCGCTGAGCTCGATAAACCAAGACCTCCATTGGAGGCTTCAGCAGCAGAGGCTGGCGATGCTGTTCGGAGGCGAAGCGCAGAAGGAGAGCGAGGTCCCATTAATGGATCCCCCGAGCTCCTTCGCCGTGGCAGATGGCAACAAAGGTGAGATCTTTGGGGCCCGGAAGGGCTCTCACGAAGCAGAACAGACCGCCTGGTTCCTCGACGGCTCCTTCGCCATGCCGATTTCTTCTTCGAGGAACGAAATCGGCCACGATTTGAACGGGATTTCGGCTTGGAGCGACGTTCAGCAGTACACTTCTCTGCCGTAGGCGCCGACAGAAATTCAACGCCTGCGTGGGGAAGACGAAGGTGAGGGTGGAATGTCTTTCTTCAAAGAAGGTGACTGATCGATACGAGCTGTCTGTTTCATGTTTTGCTTTATATGTATAAAAAAATGTCTCCTTTTCTTCTTCTTCATCTTTCTCTTTTTCTTTTCTTTTGGTGGTGTTCCTGTTTAGGGTTTCTCTCTATCTTTTTGAAAGGAAAGTGGAGGATGAGCGAGCTCATGAAGTCGTTCGCGCATGTTCTTCTTCATTTCGAGCATGACAGTGTTATACGTTATACATGTTCATTAGTTATGCTTCCTCAATTAGTTCTCAAGTCTAAAGACTTATCTTTAGGGAATATATAACTGATACTAATGCAGTACAAAAACACAAATTTCACTACTATATATATATATATATATATATATATATTTTTATTATTCACACCTAATTTTGTTATATATATATAGTATTCTTGTTACAAAAAATGTATGAGATATATAGTAGGCTTTGGCATAAACAGGCCTTTTTAAGCTTGTGATCAACTTAGATGTTTGCAATTTTTTCGGCAGATAAATCGTTCCAAGGCCTAATTAATGATCACTTACATGCCTTTTTTAATAGACTGTTGGTAGAGAACAAATTACATATTCAAGTAGCCTTTTGGTTGCAAGTATTTATCATTATCAACGACTTAATTACTCAAAAATATACTATTGAGAATTAAGGTCCGCATGACCAACACTTCTCTTTTCAGCGACAAATAGTAGATGCATATATAGTAATAAGTTAATTACATGAACTTTCTTAGTTATAACTCATTATCAGTCCAGCCTTTGCTCTCTCTCTCTCTCTCTGTATATAACAATATAATATGAAATATCAAAGAATTGATAGTAAAGTTAGCTTCATGCTTACGTAAGGCTATATTATCTCATAGTAAAAGTATATATGTTATTTTCATTTTTAATTCTTTTTTCAAATAGTGCAGTTTGTTCAATTGAAAGAGTTGGTACTGCGATTGATTCCATTGATGAGATTATATATATATATATATATATATATATATATATCGCTGCATCACACTATAGTTTGCAGCAAAAGTGAACTTATTATATTTAGCCGCACCAACTGCACAATTCGCAAGACTGCAAGGGATGACGTGGAAAGCTGTGTCCACGTGGCAGACATAGAGAGCCTTACATGCGCCTGGCCCTTTGAGTAGTGTTTCTCATCTTGCATGCAATTAGTTATGGGGAGAGTGATGATGCTTTAAGCAGTTATGAGTTGCAGGCTGTCAGCTTCGGAATGAATGAATTGATCATCAGTAGAGAGAGAGAGAGAGAGAGAGAGAGGTGGACGGTGGCATCTAAAGTACTTAATTCCTAGTTAGGGATGTTTCCTGCCATCTTTCGAGCTCAGAACATAACTGAGGCATGTGCTGAGAGCTCAAATTGTGCTCTCCTTCTTCTACTTTTACTTCGAATTTAGGGTTTAAATGTCACATATATACATTCTAGATATTTTTATTATATGTTTTTCAGCAAATTAAATAGAATTTAAGTGTCGTATGTTCTATCAGATTCAAGAATATAAAATTTATTAAAAACTGATGAGAATAACATATACAGTACTAGTTTATTATTTTTAGTCAATTTTTAAAAAGATAGTGTTAAAATATTTGAATAAGATATATAAGTTGCAAGTATTGATTGTGATTATAATGTGACAGATCCAATAATTAAACATCATAACATTTCAATGATTGCTCAAAGAAAATCAAAGTGATTAGGAGCAAGTTTGATCATTTGATTAGTGCTTAATTATATATTGACTTATGGAGTAGAAATATGACAGATAAAGAATGATTTTCGTCAAAAGATTAGTAAGTGAATGAATTCTACATAAAGTCTCAAGATGCATGGGAGATAATTTGTTATTGTAAGTTTCAACGATTGATCTAGACCTTACACATCGAAATCACATGGATCAAGGAGCATTTTCTATAATGTCTAGCACCTTCTCAATTATTTTACATCTCTTTTTGATATCAATTCAGATATAGGATAAAGAGTATCACGATAAAAGTCAAATTTGTATATGAATGCAATCATATCTTGACCGCATAGGACACAAGAGAGATAATATGATAATCTAAGTATATAGCTGCCTATACTCAATCATTATTAGGTTTGACTTTATGAAAGCGAAAAATGGGAGAAAATCTAAAGGTAGAGGGAACATTAGCTTTCATTGAGCTTACCAGTCCCTTCTCTCCCAAATTTTTCTTCATTAGTGAAATCCCTGCTTCACCTCCAAAAACATTACTTTTGCAGTCTAACATTGAACAACAGGACTTCGACCGTTTGTTTGGCTAATTAGTTTAGATTCACTTGTACTTAATTACTAGATTCCTTGCACCAATTATTTTATTCTCTAGATATTCCTACTTTGTATACATAATTCATTTTATAGTATTTCTTTAAATTGTCAAATTTAACATTGTAGTTTTCTCATTTGCCTCGTGTAGTTGACGAGACTTTCCAACAACATAAATATTGTAACATAATGAATTTAACTTTTATCAATATCTATAAGCTTCAAAGGAGCTTTATATAGAATTTTTCCTATGAGAAGACTAATTTATACACTAGCATAACAAGGAATTTTTACAATTGTTCTAAATAGCAACAAAAAATTGATCGCAACTGCCGCATATGAAAGTGTTGTAAAAGATTTATACTTTTTTAGGACGATTATAAACTACCATATAAAGAGGTAATTAATATCAATTCACTATGGTGAACCACTATCCACATATATCTTTAAACGGTAGTTCACCATGAAACTTTATTTTTAAAGCGATTGACTGCATCAACAGCCCTAAAATAGTTCCGCACTAATCTCTTAAGGCTGTTGATAATTTCGAATACCCTAAAATATCAACCATAAAAGATATTATAAAAGATTCATATTGTCCTAGTAATTGAAAGGATAATAACTCTATATAATGATCTTCAATTAAATAATTTAAACAAATTTATTTATTTATTTTGGACAAAACTTATTTATTTTGGTCGTACACTCAAATGAAACTTTAGGCTTTAACTAATCTCTCTCTGAGTTTTATCTATACTAATTTTTTATATGAGCTTTTAAGTTAAATATTCATTTGCGAGTCTAGGGAAAATACATGATGCAGTTTAAATCCAGTACTGTTATATAAAAAGATAATGCACTGGATGTGGGGATTATAATGTAGAACAAGAAAAGCAGTAAAAAGAGTATAGGGATTTGCATTTGATCTCTTGTGAAGAACTCTATCCCAACGGATTTTTTTTTTTTTTGAAATTCGGCCGTAGCCTATAATACTATAACAGTAAAAAGATACATCAGGTACAAAAAGTTCGATCCTCGTTGAGGACCAACGGATCTATTTTTCTAATGTGTGGATACATGATCGAAGAGTGTGAAAGAGGTGAAGGGGTTTTTGAGATGAAAAGCTCACATTAATTTTATGAATTGAGAGTTAAAAAACATGAAAAACAAATAGATTGAAATACCCATAACATTTTGAAATAGCAAGAAATATGTTATTAGTTTCCATTTAATGCCAAAATTCACAATTTCCTACACATGAACAGCATTGCTGTAAGACCATGGCCATGTCATAAAAGCCCACTGACCCATCTGTTCCAGTGTAACCACACAAAATCACCCATCACTTTAAATTCTCAAACAGGCCTTTCTGTAGCATTACCTGTAGGAAACGGAGATCCTTTTGTTAGAATCACTATTTTGTTTAGCTCTGAAGTGGAAAAATTGAATTTTGAGCTATGTACATTCCACGGATAAAATATTTCGATTTCAAACCAACTTTCAATTTGATTATAACGGTATATCTAGAACTGAATAATTGTTTAGAATGCACACATATATTTTTAGAAGGTTTCACTATAAGGACCATCCACATTACATCCGAGAAACCCTGAATGAACTAGTTCGAATTGAATAATTCATTGAATCAGGTTGAATCATGTCACAATACGTCCCAAACTATTGTGAAAATTTATTTTCTTTAATTAGAAATCTCGGGGAATACTCCATCCCATAACGCTTCCCATCCTCTCTCGTCTTTGTGGAATTCGGGGTTAGCCACAACATTATTACCTTTTCTTCTAAACCCCTTAGTGCATAAGGTTAGATTGATTGCCTCACTTTTTATACCTGCACACTCCTGTTGCTATAACTGTACAATATCATTTAATCTCTAGTGATAGGGTTGAGTTTAAGATGTCAGACAAAATATTATTTGAGAAATAATTGTGAAAAATTGTCTGATTATTACTTAATATATTTGTAAATAACATAGCAATTTTTTTTTTTGATAAACAATAACATAGCAATTAGGTACCCCATATTTGCCCATATACATTAAATATCTCTAGCTTTTGAATTAAACAGTTGATCTACTAATTTGACTAAAAATATAAAAAATAATTCTTTAACGAACGTTACTTTTATAATAAAAAAAATGTCCAACAATAGCTACATTTATGTGAAGATTATTGTTGGACAACTATCAATTCCAAAAAAAGTATTTTTAACATCTATAATAAAAAAAATACAACATTTTTACTTAAATTAGTAAATTAATCTATTTAATTTAAAAATTAGAGAACATAAATGCATAAAAGAGCAAATAAGGGAAATAAACCAAATGTCTTTTACCTTCATAATTTTTGAAATTTTGATTTTTTATATGTAATTAAATAAATGTGATAATATACATGTAAAATACTCAACTTTCTATAACTCACGTACTCATTTTCTTCCCCTGTATTTCTTCCTTAAATGCAGAAAACAGAACTATAGAACAAAAATCCAATTCGCATACAGAGATGAGCAGTATGAAATCTGACAAGAATGAAGATTTGTATCAACCATCCGTTCAGAAGTACATGGGATTAATTAATTCTTCTCCTTCTGAGCTGTTGACCGAAAAGTGGAATTACGGACGCGTGTCATCAGTTTAATAAATTAATTGTTACATAATTAATAAAATTAGCAGCATAAATAAATAGACCAAGCTTTCTCAGTGCACAAATAAATAGAAAGAAAACTATACATATATAAGGGAATAACCTGAGCATAAAAAATATTTAAAGTTTAATTTAATCAGATATAATATAGAAATAATGATGCTGTATTAAACCACCTGACATAAATCTAATTAAATTAAAAGGGTATTTAGTTTGACTCCAAAAACTAGTAGTTTAAAAAAATATAAATCTAAAAATTTTTAAATAATTTTTGAAAAAACTATAAAATTGTATATCAAAAGATGACATTGATATAATATTAAGATAATAACAAATTAAAAAACGCCCCCTAAATTTTATATAATAAATAAATAAATAAAATCAATTAAAAAAATAAAAAAGTGACAGAATTAAACAATAGACATCTAAGATAACATGAATATCTATTATTTATATAGCATTGAAGCAAATATCCCCTAAGAACTTATTAAGAAAAAAGCCTAAAGAAATAAACTCAAAATGGTTCTCCTAATATATAATTAAATAAAAAAACGTCCTACTTCCTCTTTCAGTTACAGAAATTGATCACGGAAAGTTCAATGAGAAACTAAACAACAGTATATCCACGGCTGAAAATCATCATACACCACAAAATTTTAAAAAAAAAACAGCTATGAAACAAATAACATAAATTCCTATCGCCATCAGTAGTTTTCTCATGTTGATTTTTTTTTTCTCAGAAAATGAAATACACATAACTACTAAAGAATCATTCTAAAAGCTGAAAAATCACCTACGATCATAAAATATGCAGTTACAACATCTCACATTGCTTGAAAAAATAAGCAAAATTGCATGAGGGAGGATTTAGGCTTCTTTCCTAGTAATCCTGCCATACAAAGCAAAACACTATTATTAGATTAATATGCTACTAATGAGATAAAATAGAGGGTAAATTGCTTCCGGGCCCTTGAGGTTGTGAAGCACTACAGGTTTAATTCCTTTTTTATCTAATAGAAAATATAAAATTTGGTTATTTTTTTGCTAGTTTAAATAATTTATACATTTTAATGAACCATTATAATCCTCTATCCTCATCCTTCTTTAAAAATTTAACAAAACGTAAAATTTAATTTGACAAATTTGCTGCTTTCTCCATTTTAAAAATAACTAAAATATATAAATATTAAAATTTTAAAATTATATTCTAAAAGAATCAAAAAATTAATGATTAAAAATTCAGACCAAACGACAGTAATTTTACAAACTTAGAGACCCAAAACAAGATTTTTTGAAAAATTGGGATCAATTTGCAATATTATTTTGACCTCAAGGGCCCAGATGCAATTTACCCTAAAATATATAATCTTACAATTAGATTATTACCTGAAACAATAAATACCCAGAGCAGTGGTAATTTCGTGGATGACTGATGTGGCAAAGTGAAAGTATAACCCCACTATTTCAAACACAAAAAATGTATAGTAAGGCATTTTCATGAGCATCATACCGATCGACTTAAAAACTAAAGCTTATCAGTTTTATAGTCTAAAAATGATTTTATATCATTACATGTCCCCTTGTACACGAGCCTATTTATTTTGCAATGTGGGTTTGGTGTAGCATCATAGTTATTTTTTTGTACATGAGCAAAAAATAAATAAGATCAACAAATTGGAACTCGATATTTGACTAAATCTCTGCTAACAGACTAATCTAAAAGCTTAAGCATGCAGATATATGGCCAAAATAGCTTCCTATTCTTACAATTACGGTACAAGTTAGACTGTCATCATCAAGAAATGCACAGGCTTAGAAAAGCAAAATAGAAGTGTCGAGTAAATCAAAACAGACTGATCTTTGTTCAGATTATTTGGTATGGACATATGAACAACTCTTCACAACTTGTTATTGTTTAATACTACATATGTTAGACCTAATTTTTTGCAAATATTTTCAATCATCTGAGAAGTTATTCTTAAACCATCTATTTTTTTTCCTGTTTGCCGTAAAATACTTTTATTTCAACCATGTAATGGGGCATCTTCAACTCATTATCATATAAATTCACATCCCTCAAGTATAATTAAATCTTATATTGATTAGATTGTAGCTAAGATGCGGATGTTGAGATAGATGAATAGTCAAACTAAAGTGAGCTGCTTCAAAAATGATTACATCTGAAAGAGGATAGACATGACATCTATAGAGGATAAGGTGAGAGCGTGATGTTTAGGATAGCCTGACTATGTTTATCATTGAACTATTGAGGTCTTGAAACACTAAAATGAGGAACAAGAAGACTAAAAAAGATTTGAGATATGATTGATACATGATCTTGAATCATAATCTCAAGGAAAGCATTGCTTAATATAGAACTGAATAAAAAAAAAATTCAAATAACTGACCCAAACTAGTTTAAGTCATTGCCATTGTTGTTCCTTACATGTTCAATCTACTCTCTTTAATGAAGGCAATTGATATTCATTTTTCTTAATGCTCAATATTTAAACCATATGTAAGAACTTGTATAACCGCTTGTCCTAGAGTTTGCTTAGTCTTTATGGTTCTTTGAGGTCATACGAAACATAAGGAACTTCTACGCTTTAGTTGACCAATTTCAATTTAAAAACCAATGACAAAACATAATGCGAAAATAAAACATCTAACACATGAGAGCAGAACATGCGCGCAAAGGATAGGTCTGAAAGAAAGGAAACAAGAAGAGAACCTCATATTTAAATAATATCTGGATAATGATTATTAGAATGACCTACCAGTGTAAGCACAATACATAAGGAGAATGATATGCTCATCAACTAGAGGTATTCTGCATCACAAAAACATCATAAAAAGTAGGTTACTTGCAAATGATATCAGAACAACTTCAAAACCAATAATAATTAATAATTAATAAACTAAAAATTTGAAAATAAAATTAACAGAGAGGAGGAGGTTGCTTAAACAATGAGCATACCCATCGTTTAGCCAGGCTGTTAGTGCATTGGCGATAGCGAGAGGAAGGAACAGCAAAGACTGTTGACAAATGATAAATCATTTTATTGAAGAATCAATCAACATAAAATCTACTAAGAAAAATAGTGCATTGCTAGATGATTGATCCTCCTAATGAGAAAGGAAAAAATTACAACGCAATAGAAGAGAATACCATGCACATCCCAGTTTTCAAGCCTTTGGGTTCATCACATAAGTGAGCCAGAATCATTCTTCCCTGTGAAAACCAAGACAAGGCGGTAATTAATGGGCTGCCATTAGATAGATGACTAATAAAGAATGTTTAAACGAATTTAATCGTTAGATCTTCTAAATAGAGCTCATATGAAAGCTACTATATTTAAATAAATTTATAATATTTGTAAAAATTATGGTATTGAAAATAAAATATCTTCTTTTACTTTAAATAATGCAACATATAACAAAGTACTTGTGATATATTTAACACAATTTGAAACCAACTTTAAACGGTTCTCTTTTTTATGTTCATTGTGCAAGTCATACCATAAACTAACGTGTATCTACTGCAGTTTCCACCAATCACTCAGTAATTGAAAAAATTAAACACATAGGTTCACTTGACTTCACATATAGTATAAGATGCAGATGAAAAAGATTTTGTCAATAAGATGGAAAAAACGTGTATTAAATTTTGTCTACCTATCAAAACAAGGAGAAATTCTGTTCAATATCTGATTGAATTATAATGGGGTACATTGAATGAAAATTTGCAAATACAACCTTTTGATTAAATCATTTTTCAAATTATTAACTAGCTCTATAGGGACAACCAAACAATTTTCTGGATGCTACTTCACCACTTTGACTACATTTTTGCTTTATGTATTCCAATATACCAAAAAATTATAGATTTTAAATGAGATCCTTATTTAAGTCTTTTTGAGATGGGAGAAAAAATTTAAAAATATTGGGAAACACATCCTTTACATATTGCATTGCTTCTTTGCTAGACTCCCGCCAAAGGATGGATGCTCTATACAACATTTATTTTCTTCATATTATAGTAAACTTGCAAAGAGCATAAACAAGGGACAACGAGAGGCTCATGCTAAAAAAAGGCTAAGCATTTTCAACAAACTACGAATAGCAACAATAAAGCGCTCACATTCTTCAACAACCAGCTCAAATAGCGAAAATGAAATTGGCATTGGGCCACTAACAAGTGCAAAAAAAGCTCTATCAAATCTAAATGAGCAATAATTCATCTATTCTTGGCAGTCCAAATCGACAATAATATGGGCACCCTAGATTAGTGAAAGGGTATCATGTTTTAATCACTTCGACTTGTGACATAATGACTGCACAAGCTTCAATTGTGGAGTTGTATTAACATTCTCCATATCACATAGAATAATCAAATATTATAGAAGCAATAAGTCAGCTCCCTTTATGCATGTTAATTTGTTGTAATGACTGGTTTAAATAAATTTTTGGACAAGTTCAAAGATGATAACTCTAAAGAGGGAAAGGATCGTATAAGAAAAATCCCTTGCAATTATGATTAAATTTCTTTTGCATTAATATCCTAAAATTGTAAAAAAAAAATATTTTGATAAGTATGATTTGTAACATTTAAGTTTAATCTTATTATTTAGATGTATTTTGAAGTGTAAATTAAATCTAACTTTTTTTTGAACTTAGGAAAAAATAAAAATAAAAATGGAGAACCTACGTAGATCTAGTTGGGGCTTGCCAAATTGGACCTAGTCCAATTCTAGCAAACTAAAGACCAAATCAGACCGCTTCAGTCTTTGCTGGACCTAGGTACAATTTGATTTGATAAGTATCTCGAGCCTTTCCCACTCTCCTCTTATTCCTTATAGATATCATGCACACCCCCTCTCTCTCTAATACAATCATTTCTAAAGTGATTTACCTTAATGTGACTACGCATCTATCTAAGCATTTGCATCTATCTAAGCATTTGCATCTAAGTAACATTAATATTATAATTATTTTTCGACTTGAAAGTCGGATTTTCTTATTGCATAAAATTCCCATTGCACACCTCCATATTAACCATCATATATTAATTTTATGATTAACATATGACAATATATTCTGAATTTTGCGGATAATAAATTTGAGATCTTTGAAGTTCCTGCATTATTCCCAATCAATCAAAATTTCAAATTGCCTTAAATCAAAACATCAATGACACAATACAAAGTTATTCAAAAACAATTAAATTTCAAATTAACACAAATCAAAACAACAACAAAGCCGTTAAGCCAACAATAACCAAAAAAATCCAAAACTAGTTAGGAGTCAACTGCATGATTTCACCTCTCTATTCAATTCTATTCAAATAACACAATTTTAAGCATAATAGATAAAAGATCACATCTAATTACTATATTCATGTCATTTTTGGTCTTCCACTCCCTTTCTCTAAATCATAACTTAAATCTCCATCACTTTACATACAAGAACCTAAAAGTTAACAATGAGCATCACCAAATCCAGTTAAATCTTAAATCTACATGCCTCAACTTATCATGTATCAATCTCATGCCTAATCTCTTTCTTAATGCAATCATTTGTGATCTAATTCACTCTAGTGTGAACACATCCACATAAGCATTCGTGCCTCCTCTACATCTCTCTTTCTGTTTAATTTCCACTAAGTTCTTGACCTTAAGACACGACAAAACTCCAATAAGCGAAACAACTAGAAGTGCATGCCCCTTATAGCTTATTTGACACGCCCAACAATTACATTATGTATATTTTGACACTTGACAATCACTCCCACGGAGCACAGCTTGTCGGAGAGAAGACATACTAATTTTCAATTCAAACTCAAACATTACCTTATATTGATAATTGAGAAATTTATATAAAAGACATGAAATTCTACTAAAATCACATATTTCATCTGAATTCTTTGAAAATAGCATGTTTTCTAAAAGCATATTCCTTTTCAGCTTTGTTAAAGTAATTTTTGATTATGTTTATTGTAATACACCATAAATTTATTCTTGTGAGATGTAAACCTTTAAATGTTTACTGTGACAAAACCAAAAAGATATATAAATTTCGGTGAAACATATAACATTACAAGAACTTGGGTGTGATATATTTAATTTTTATAGTATTTAGCTGGAACACATAATTTTGATAGAATTCCATACCTTGTATGCAAATCACCTTTGACATTTTTATAGTATTTAGGCTAGCTCAATGTTTACGCGGGAAGTCCGAACACATCACGACTATCCCATGGCATAGTATCAACCATCTAGATCATTATAGAGACAAGCTAGTCGAACCATGACTAAACGCACCATGGAAAGCTTCATCTTAGCCTTGGTCCATCTAGTCGCTGGGCACCAATGATGGACCCTGCCCCAATCCCCGCCTGCCTGTTCCAGCGAATCACAGCTTACGTGACCAGGGTGGTACAACCAGTTACCCAACTGCAATCGCCAGACCCTAAACCCCCCCTATTGGTCTCCCTTATTCCAAGACGGTTGCGTGTAAAAGAAGCAATAATGGAAGGTCCCTACTTGCCCTTTCGGATGAAAAGTCACATCCGTCATACAAGGAAGGACGCCTGCCACTGCTACTCAGCCGATGTTCGGATCATCCTTCCTGAGACTGCAGAAGACCAAGTCAGCTTCCCTGCTAAAGGACTAGTACCTTCGAGGTGATGTGGCAAGATCCGAGACACACAAATTGTTAGCTCACCTATTGCGGCCTGGATAGGGGAAAAGACCTCCCCCTCAAGGTCCTGCTATAGGAAAAATTATTGCATTCGGACGCCCTACCACGTAGATTTTGCGGAAACTATTCAGCGTGCGACACCTTGCGTGTGGATCCCACTCATACATAACAATTTTTATCACATATGTATCATAATTTATCACATACGTAGTACTTTTATCATATATGTATCATAAAATATCTCATATGTATCATAATATATCTCATACGTAGCAAGTTTTATCACATATGTACCATAATGCATGTCATACGTAGCCATTTATATCATACATGTATTATAAAATATCTCATATATATCATAATTTGCTATATATGACATATTTTATGGTACATATGTGATAAAATTTGCTATATATGAGATATATTATGATACATATGAGATATTTTATGATACATATATGATAAAAATTGCTACGTATGTGATAAATTATGATACATATGTGATAAAAATTGTTATGTACGAGTGGGACCAGCACGCAAGGTGTCGCACGCTGAATGGCTTCCACAATCTACGTGATAGGGCGTCCGAATGCAATAACTTCTCCCTGCTATAGACACTAAATACCGGGACTTAGCTATGGGATAGGAGGTTGGAAACTCTCTCACTACTAGCATTTGTATTCTCTCTCTCTCAATATTAGCACTTGTGTTTTTTCTCTCTCCCCAACTTATATTCTCTCTCAATGGACCTTTGAGCACATAGTGGAACATTGACTAGCTTGGCCGGTAAACGTAAGAGGATCTCTCCAAACCACCTAAATTCTTGTATCATTTACTTTCTTGCACTCTTTTATTGCTTAGCGTCCGTCTACGGTCTCTCTCCCCCTCTTTCTTCAGTGCCTACGAGACTATTGCGTACCACCTACTAGTAGAGCTCTCCCTTCTCTTATGTTAACACTTGATTAAAATCAACTACAAGTAAATTGTACTATGTGTTATCTTTAAAACAATATTTCCAGCTTTTAGGTGTCTAATCGTAAGTACTTCTACATGCACTTAGAGCATGGCGCTTTGTTGCACATACATGCACTCAATTTCAAAGAACATAATAAAATAAGATACACTTTCAAAAAAAAAATAAAAAAAATGCACGTGATAAGATGCAATGCTCTTAACAATAGCATAAAGCCAATGGAATCAATTTACATCCTAAACTAACAATAACATGCCACACAGTAAAAGAATCTAACATAATCAAAGCATACAATGGCGTTAATAGCCTTCTTAAGATTCATTCTAGTATCAAAAGATTTAAAATAAGAATGTGGATAAATACATCACCGAATATGAAATGAAGAAGCAAACTTACCACTAGGAACCCAAATGCCATGCCAGTTCCCGTTATAAGCAAGTGCGGGTGGTTTCCCATGATGTCCGAAGGAGATAGGTAGGACCTAAACAAGGATGTAATGTTTCATAAACAAAAATACGCAATCACAGCTGGTACATAAACACTTTCACCTTAACATAAATAGCATACCAGATAAGCACACCAGCTAACAGCAGTGCAAATGGAAAGAGCTGAGAACCCAAAACAAACTTATTAGAATAATTCCCGAGTAGAAAGAACAGATTGATCTTCATTTGAACTTCATTACCATTGCTAATGCCAACAGCATGCTTCCTTTCCTAGCTTTAACAACTTTGTGTACATTGCTCACGCTGCACAATTTTAAAGAAATTTTCAATGTACTAATAAAATACAAAAAGAACAATTCAGAATGTAACATGAATAAGCCATGATTAGTTTTCAATCTACAAAACACACTTAAATGGTGAAATCTGAGAACTTACAATAATCAGTTTTTCAAAAGCAAATGAGCTAAAGATTTCTTACTTTATTAATCTTTTTTCCGTTTTTATATTTCGCAGCTATCTAAACCATAAAAATAACTTCACTATGATTCAGTAAAGTTTCCTTTGTCAGTAGTAAATAGCAAAACTACAATTGTCTTCATAGGTAATATATTTTGGGAAATCTTGAATAAAATTTTGCTTCAAGCGGCACTACGGTGAGAGAGAGAATCTCTTTAAAGATGATTGAGATCCTATGAAGTACGGACATAAACAGGGACACGACACGACACAACAACACAGCAATTTTCCAAAACATAGGACACAAATATGCATGACACGTCAAATACAATAATAATAAAATTAACAATTCATATTTAAAAAAATACATAAAAAAAACTTAAATTTTTAAGTATAAATAACTTGTGAGCAGCACTGAAGTCTCAAAGGATCAAGATGAGAACTTGAGAATAGACGTTATCGGCATTTAAGAAATTTGGAATGTAAATTTAGAGTTCATTGCTTTCGGTGTTAAGGATGAGAGAAGGACAAAGGTGAAACTAGAGTTCCAAACTTTTTGCGACTGATTCATTTTCGCGAGAGCTCAAGGATAGCAAGGAAGGAATTAATTTGATTTAGCTTAGTTAGCTCAGAATTTTAACTGATATTAGGTAAAATTTTAATAATAAGAAGAAACAGATTTTTAGTTTTATTAGATAAAATTTTAGCAATAATAAAAAGTTTAAATATTAATAAAAAGAACAAAAAGGAGGTAGATGTATCCATAAATTTTATTAAATATAATATTAATAAATAAATTTAACATTAATATTGAAGGTATCCAATTCTATCCTTATATGTTCTAGAAATGTCATGTGCCTTAAAAGTATCCTGCATCTCAAAAATGTCCTATAACTCAGAAGTATCCTAAGATGTCCTAAGTATCCTCGCATGTCCAAAAAATGTCCGTTAGTTTTTTTAAATATTATTTTATTAAAACACACCACGTGGCATGTCCAACACAATATCCCTGTGTGCCTATATGTCTGACACGGACATGGTGCGATTTTTTGAAGCGTTCATACTTCATAGTTGAGGTCTGAAGAAAAATCAGCCACGTAAGGCCAATAGAAGTCGCCTTTTCCCCTTTTTCTTATGTTCAAAAAATTCAGATACATAATTTACATTAAAAATGACAGAAAAAGGATGAGTAAACTAAGAACGAGATCTAGAAGTCTCCTAATTAAATCAGTCCAAGACTTCAGTATATCAACAGCAATATTCATAACCATTCCTGGTGATTTGTACAAATAAAGTACAACAAAAGTAATATTTTATATGATAGCAATAGGACTGGTAAAGATAACTGTTGAAAATAGAAACACTGAAGAAAACAAGAACAATATAGTGCCAAAGAAACATCATTGTACCAGCTGTAGGTATTATGGTTTAAGAGATCTTACTTAGATCCAAGAGTGGGAATTACAGCAAAAATGATCATCAAAAACAGCACAACTCCATAAAATGGAATCTCTGGTTAACAGAAGAAGATGAAGTACATTAAAAACCAAATGACGAACAAGGAAACACCAAAACAGGTAATATCCACCAATATGACATGAGAAACGTGATACCAAACACAAAGTCGTAAACTCAAAGTTAATTAGAGGTTAAACTATAACCAACATGATTATCAAACGCAGCTGTACATAGAGCTACAAGTCAGTTATTAAGCCAATGTCCGGGATATATAATTCATGAGCAGATCTTAAACTGAAGTTTAAGAACATTATATAACTGCCGTCTATGCTTAACCTAGCACAAAAGCCATAGAAAAGGCCCATATTAAAAAAATCGCTCTACATCAAACTTTAACCTGCACCAGCGCAGTCTTTCATTGCTGAAAACTGTCCTATGGGTTAAAACTAATGTAACAAGAAGATTTAATA
This sequence comes from Apostasia shenzhenica, assembly GCA_002786265.1. Classification (NCBI taxonomy): domain Eukaryota; kingdom Viridiplantae; phylum Streptophyta; class Magnoliopsida; order Asparagales; family Orchidaceae; genus Apostasia; species Apostasia shenzhenica. Next base: position 5,732,591 of record KZ452037.1, on the reverse strand, counting down.
TTCTCAATTACAGCTTACTTAGAAGTTCAAGCATTAACTTTATAGAATAACACTAAAACTTGTTGTGTTTATATATTTAAACACCCAATTCTCAATATTTATATCTTGAATGCCCTAAAATCATAAACACGTCACATGTTATTATCGCCATTTTTATCCTGAAACTTGGATGACATTGGAGGCGGTCTTTCAATTTGTTAAAAAATTAATAAAAATGAATCCAAGTTGTAATACTGAAAAAAGGCTTGGGAGTTCAATATGTAAATAATACAGTTTTAAGAGTTACATATGCAAACGGCCCAAACATTTTATTCTCAGTCCCAGTGAAGACTCTGTAAATGGAACTAAATATATTTGTTTTAAGATGGATCACAAAGCAATCATATTTTTTCTCCGAATTGTACTAAACAGGTCACAAGCAAAATCCATGTGTAAGATAGTCATAGATCAAACAATGAATAGCAGTATTGCAGGAAAGAGGGATGTAATTTTCAGGTTTAAAGCCATGTGGAAAATGCTTGTGGTCAAAATCTGCTACAGATTAATCATAAACAACGCAATTTAATAGCTAAAAAAATATCAATCCTTGTCTCAATAGATAAAACTAAACTGATAATTCACTGTAAAAATGGGTAGAAAATGATGCTTAAACTGTGTTGCTTAAATTGTTAAGTAATTCAAACATGCAAAGCATCATTAGCAAGCTCTTAAGCAATTTCTTCTTTTGAGAACTATATTCAAAAGAGTTCACCAAACCAAACAAGACATATGTTGCACCAACTATGCTGGAATTACGTAAAGGTCAAATTAGAAAGAGAATACAAGGTATGTGACATGCCATGCCATCCCTTTTCTTATGCAATTACTTTCATGTTAGTATTTAAATTTTAATCAACCCTCAAATTTGAAAGGTGACTTGCATATGATGCTCTTCCGGCTAACTAATTCCACCAGTAAGGCATCCCCAAGGGAGACATCCACCACAACAGATAAACATGACAAAGGTTGCCATTCATGTTTTCCTATTATTTTATGCAAAAGGCCAGATTTTGTTGACATCTACATGCTGACAGACAGCAACCAGCACTATTTCAATAGGCATGAGACTAAATGGAAAAGCTAAATGAGTTTCCTTATCATAATGAGAGATCTATGGTAAATTTTAATGATGAATCTGACTATTATGATATTAAAATTGAACATAGATGGATAACATTTTATGTGCCCGACAGAATTATCAAACAACCAATATTTGAATTGTATCAGGTCTATATGGTTGATGGATAACCGTGGTGATGTGGCTTACCCGGTAGTACTGGAATCCAGCTCAAAAGTGGAATTGATTTTCTAAAGTCTTGAGCCCACCATTCAGCTCCTGCAAGCAAAATGGAACTATGAGAAAAATCTCAAAGAGAAATGAAGCCGGATAATCTTAGAACATACTAGAAAACTGCCTACCTAAGAAAAAAGTTAGAAAATGGCAGACATAGATCAGCATTAGACCTTCTGTTGGCCCATTAACTATAGGCAGAATGAGTGTATTGGTAAAAAAGCTGGTTCACCAACAAAGAAGGGTCAAGATAAAGACGTAACAACTCTCAGCAAGCAAATAAAGTGGGGGAAAAAATTGCAAAAAAGGGAGAACAAAATACATTGGAAAGGAAATAGTACTCATTTACAACTTATGTTCTCCATCTTAATCAAGCAATTTAGATTCATGTTGCCCCACCTTCTAAGCACCAAATGACAATTTAGCATTCTAGAACTGCATAATGATTACATTATTGTTCTATAATAGAACAGAGTAAAATAGTAATCTATAGTCCTCGAGCAGTTGAAAAGGGCCATGGGCAAGAATCTCCTTTCCTGACCCAGAAAGATTGGTTAAGTTGATCCAAGCCACTCAACTTATAAATGGATGGGCATCATTTTCTATGTTGCATTTCTCATTCATTATATCTACAGTGATTGTCTAATCAACAATTACCAATCGTCTACTGTTTTTTTACTTTTCATATTGTTGACATTAATTTTATCATGTTAGAATATAAAATCATTCCTAAGCCACGACCTAAAAGTATATGCTTTTAGGTCAGTTAGTAACCAGAAATTTATCATGGTATCAGAGCCAAGAGGTCTCAAGTTCAAACCCTGACGATCTCCATTTATCTCTAACATAAGGTTAAAAAAAATGTCTATACTGAACTCCACGCTACAAAGCAAATAAGTTTACGCAAGAGGAGGTGTGTTAGAATATAAAATTATTCTTAGGCCACGACCTAAGCTTTTAGGTTAGTTGGTAACCAAAAACTTAACATATCCCACTACCACATTGGTGCATATTAACTCTTCTTTGTGCAAGAAGATCAAGACCTAAATTATATCCCACACTTTGGATCAAACTGATGGTTATAATAATCAATAGTCTTATACTCCTAGCCAAATTATCTATACTCAAGTTTATGAATCATTTCTATATAAATTATGTGTTCAAATGAAATAATGCATTATAACCTTTGAGTTACTTTTGATATACCCTACCTTATATATTTCACACTAATATTCTACTCTTTCTACTTGTGCATTTTTCAATCTCTCCTCATTTAATTCAAATACTGTTACCTTCAATAGATGCTACACTTACACCTTGAAACTAATCTTTTTTTAAAGACAAACTAATCATTTTTACAGTGCAGTTATATAATCACCAGAAACCTATCTCCAACTTACTCATTTTTGCAAAAACAGTGTTTCTTATTTTTTTAACTTTTTGTTGTCGAACATTTAAATCCCTAGCGTAGAGCTGGCCTAACAATCATTTCTTCAGAGGTTTCCTCTTAAGTGTCCAAGATATTCTGTCATCACATAATATTCCAAAGGCACTTTTAAAGTCACCAAACTTCAACTCCACTAATGTCCCCATCAATTCAACTCCACTAATGTCCTCATCCATATACGCATATATTCAAATAAAAGAATCATGCTGTGTAAAACTCTCACACTTCAGTACAACTTGTTTATCAGTCATTATTGATGGACAAACAATTATAGCCAAAGTATTTCAGTGTAGTATTTACTGCTTTATTCTACATATCATAAACCTCTTCTCAAGCAAACTCAAAACTGGCTATCTTCCTCTGCTTCCTCACCTCTCTCTCCATCAGCATTGAAGATCCCGTCTCTCAGTCAAACATGCAAGTAGGATCAAGAAAGTGCGTTATTCCCATATCCCTAAACAAATAGGCGCTGCCAGCTTGCATTTAAAATGAGATCAATTTCAATTTCAAAATGAGATCAGGTTAACAGTCAGGAAGTTCAAACACTTTTGCTGCAGTGGCCACATTCCCCCCTTATCTTTAAAGCCAAGCAGAGGTTGGCCTATCAAAATCATATTCGCTGCAAACAGCATGTACTAACCTACTTTTTCTATGAATGCTTGTTACCACTGTTGCAAATGAATAAAAGCAGGAAGGATTTAATGTAAATCTAAAGTATAAACCTCCCATAAATTCTGTCATTAGTGTAACTTTATATCAAACAAAATTAAACTATAAGTGACTCAGAAAATATTAGAACTAGTAAAATGTGTTTTAGGAACAAGAAAAGAACTTACTGTTCCCATGTGGCCAAATAAAAGGGGATAGCTGCAATCACCCAGAACCAGAAAGTTGCCCTGCCGCACATGACAGTGCTTCCAAAAGCAAGTGATTCAAACTGAAGAAATAGAATATCAACATGGCTGACTGTAAACATATGCTCAGAAGAATAAATCCATAAAAGAAGAGTATCCATACTGCACATGTAAGTGCGTCACATCCTGCAATTTACAGAAGAGAAGTCAGAGAAACCCCTCCGTAATATTTGCAGTCCCACATACACGTAAGATGCCTCAAAGCTCAAATATCAGAAGATGAGAATATCAGAAAAAGAACCGTTATGCAAAGACATTCACCATGATCGAAGAGCTCCCCTAAAGGACTTGAAGAGTTTGTCCGCCTTGCTTGTTTACCATCAACAGCATCAAACGTCTAGCATAAGCAATAAAAGAACTTTGCTAAAAGGAGCTAAATTAGAGTTATAAAACAAAAAGAAATTTAGCAGTTATTTAGCAGCAAGAAGTTACATGAAAATAACTTAAAAAAAATTTTTAGGGAGAGAGACAAATTGGAGCTGGCCTTTACTTCAAACCCAACTTTGAGGCTAAATTAAGCCTCATTCTATATGGTCTCAATCCAATTCCTTTCTTCAAAGTTTAATTTAGCTGCCCCAAAAGTTATAACGACTGTAGCCTCAAAGATGAAGGTCAACTAAAATCAAGGCCAAATTTGAGCTAATACCAAATATAACCCAAGGTACTATGCTTCCAATTAAAATTAATAAAAACAAACCTGGTAGAGGAAAAGTAGTATCCCATGAGCCAAGTGAACCCATCGAGGTGGTACTGTGTCTAAATGTGGAGAATATATCTGAAGGAATATCACAAACAGTCAAACTAACAATTGGTGCATGCTGCATACATATCACTTTACAAGGAAAAGAGGCTATTGTGTATATTATAAGTGCTATGGAAATGGGACCACATGACTACATTTTGAAGAAAAAAGAAAACCAAACAAGAAACAATGGCATCAGTCATTGCCATCATCATCGCTTGTAGGGTTAATGGTATTATTCCCCTTATTATAATTGTTATGAACCACAGTACTCAATATTCCCCATTTTTATTGTCTTCTTTATTAATTCTAACCATGCAAAGAATTTTGCGTGATTAAATACTAAGGTAGAGGCATACTTGTAGACTGGTCCTAACTTTTTAAAATTTTCAACTTAGGTCCCCCAAGTCGAATATTAAGTTGTCATTAGGTCCCAACGTAACAGAGCTGTCAAACAAATATTTTTACAATTTTACCTCTCAAATCAATTAATTAATTTATCCTTTGCTACCATAACCACGAACTAGGGGTGACAATTCTTTTAAAAAAATAAAAAATTTATGCGAAAATCGAAAATCACTCAAAACTCTTGTATTTAGCTCAATTCAAAATTAACATGATTTTTCTCCTACTCGAAGTTAGCTCGCTCGAAAAAAATTTAATTCAACCCGAAATCGGCTCGATATGTATAAAAAGTATAACCAAGAAGTTTTATGTATATAAATACGTTATAATAATTTATATAAAAAGATAAGATAATAAATAAATATATAAAATTTAGAAGTGAAATTATAATATTATATTCTAATATATCTAACACATGTATAACAGACATTTTTATAGAAAATTATCTCTTATAATTAAGCTTGTTTAAACTCAAAATCAAAAAAAATTTAACAGACTCAAATCCGACTCAATTTGAAATCAAAAATTTTCATTTCAAGTTGTGCCTGGTTCACTCGAAATCAACTCGAAGCCACCCCTACCTCTAATGTATGCAATTGAGCATAGCGATGGCACACCATACTACTAAAATTCTTGCACCATAAAATCCAATGGCCCAATGAAATGTTTGATATTGAACTATACATACTAAAGTACTAGCTTAGTTCCATAAAAACCTAAAATCTACGTTTCTAACACAAGATCTCATAATCGGAACCAAACCAACAATATAATTCACCATGATGCACAAAAACAAAAAAAATATTATTATGATAGCATAACAAGAAAACATATGTTTAAAATGAAAAATACAAAAAGTCATAACCTTCGGACACTTACATAGCCAAGAAGTGCTGAGAAGAGTACAAATATAAAACCTGTAAGTGTTATCTGCAGATAAATTACTGAAATTTCATTACAAGAAATCAATAAAATATGCGCAAAACATAAGGTTGGAAATAGCAAGCATTAAAGATTAAGGATTGTCCATACCATGTTTGGTCTGGAAGCCCACCAACGCATATGCATAGAAACAAATCAACGAAAAGATATATCAGAAGTAGGCAACATAAAAGATTCACTGACTACAAAGTAAATAACAATAATCACCACAAACTTTCTCACAGCATACGATGTGCTTAGGAGCAATGGAGATCAAGATTGTCCATTGCTTTAAAATTTGGCAGCAATCTAAAAGGATGTCGAAATTGTCTATAGGACAAGAAAAAGCATTTTCCATAGATTTCATGGTGTTTAAACAAAAAAATACAAATTAGCAACAGACATAACTAGGCCCAGGATGTCTTTAACGTGGTAATTGTTTTCTTGGAACAAATTAAGAGGATGCCTTCAGTGAACACAAAGTCATGCACCTTCTCCTTACCATGAGCTAAATTGAGAACCAAAAGTGAAGACTTTACATTTGTTTAGCCAAATTAAAGTTGACAAGGTTAAATTTAACCTAAAATACCACATCATTCACAAATCTTAAAATTAACATATAAAAATATTTAACATCATACACACCTTTATTTTACATCTTACATGCATATTAAAATAATAACTAATTAACTTTACATCTCACACACATCCCAATATAGTAACTAAATTATTTCACACCAAACACAACTTTCAAGATATAAATATCATCATATAAGGTGAACTTTTTGTTAACCATTGCAAACAAACACACTTAGTTTGCGTTCTAAAAAGCACCTAACAAGTTTTTTATATTTATTTCACATCATACACAAATCTCAACATTAAAAAACAACTTTATTTCACATCCTATAGATATTTTAAAAAAATTTAATTTCAATTCACATCTTACACAATTCCTAATATTGAAATAATTTTATTTCACATCATAGATAAAATACCAACCTTTTCGCTCCATGCCAACCAAGGGTGACTTCGCAAAATGTGATAAAGAGCTAAGCAAGTTCAGATGCCTGCATATTCTTCTAAAGGAAACTCCTTTAGGATGACAAGCTACCTCAAAAGGAAATGAGAAACTAGCAGGTATTGGGAACCGCCACCATTCCTTTTAAAGATCTACTTTATATTGATATGTTCTTTGTAACCATCCCCATACATTAAACCTTAGAGCTCTTAGTTCTTTCATGTTTGATTGTCTAATAGTATTAAAAATAGAGCAATTTCTTCCAGCATGCCAATTACTGCTTTTTTAAATGTTAATTGATGAGATGAACTTTAATATATGCTCTAGTGGTCATGTGGGATACAGAAGCTAATAAACAAGCTCACATTAATATTATGAAGGTATAACTTGCTCTTGACGAAGCACATGAATACAATACAATTGCAAAAAGATGCCACTATGCCTAAAAAATAAGGTGGGAGCAGATGGGGAAAGGGAGAGAGAGAGAGAGAGAGAGAGAGAGATCCTAGGAGTCTAACAACAGAAATTATCTAGCAGATCATGCAAATGCTGATATTTAGATCAACAATTATCTTCAATCTTCCCATGTGCTAAAGTGCCCAGATAGAGTGATGAAAGCATGATAAGAACAAAACTGGGGTTAAAATCATGTTTTTTTTTTTTATATAGAGTTAAAATCATGTGTTACCAAAGCTTTATATGACATTCCAGCTAAAAATACTATGAAGGAACTTGGTTGCAGCCCGCTTGAATGGTTTTGTTAATCAAGGAAATGGCAAAATCTGATTATATTAGAAATCACCAGTAACGTTCCATAATGCATCTGAGCCTCATTTTTCAACAGTTTCAATGTGGGTTAAGCGCCAGACCAAATAATTAAACTAGAGCAGCTACAAGATATATATTATCTTTCATTTCAAGAGAGAATTTATTAAGGGAGTAGATAAGCACAGTTCCACGATTATATAGCATTGCGATAGCAAATAAGCTTAAGAAAAGAATGATAAGACAGCAAAAACTGCTCAGGTGATAACTACAATAGTTTTATCATCGTTCACCTGAATGATAGTTGAACTCTACTATTTCCTAAGAATATAACAACCCTATCAAGTAAATGATTAAAAAAACAACTAGAACTGCCTAAGACAAGTTCTTCAAGACATATGGAAATGGAAGAAAAAAGCACTGCAAATTATCAAATAACATTATAACAGTTAAAAGAAGAGCACTTACGGCATCCAAAGAGGAAAGATGTTTACAAATCGACTCCAAAAAGGCTGCAATATAAACTTCGCAACTAGTGAATTATCCACACCGCTGTACTTATACTTGTGCAGCGACGCCACACCATGGTGCCCGATGTAGCCCATGTTCTGCAGATCACAGATCGGTAACTCGATTAGAAAGCTCTCCGTCTTAAAGTCAGGCCGTATTGCTCAAATCTCAAGGCATAAAAAAGAGAAGGAGATCTACAAACCGTCAAAGATCGCAACCATCTACAGGTAATCAGATCTCAGAAAAAAAAAGTGGATAAAAGCAAAGACAAAGAAAAGTGGATAAGATTGCAGCTCTAGGCAATGGAATAACATACGGAAAGAGAAGGGAATAATAATCAAGGCTTCCAGATTTACCACTACTCGCAGCACCACCGATCAGATCTAGAATGGCGAGGTCGATCTGATTCGAGAAACGCGCGAAGCAGAGACGTCACCTCAGCACATCAGATCCAAAAAGAGCAGCAACAGAGGGAGCTGAAAGCTTGATAGCATGAACCGATAAGCAATAGCGTAAAATCCATCAAGCCTTCCGGCAACAGATCTACAGAAACACGAGAGAGATGAAGGAGGTGAGAAAGAACGCCTTCGTACCTGGAAGATTAAACAATCTGATAATCGGAAAAGCGGGAACGACGAGAGAAGTCGGCGGCGTTTGCGTAACTCGACTCACCTACCAAACCCTTATAAAACACCTAACGAAAAATTCGAAAAGACTCTACCGGCAAAAAAAAAATCGAAAAGACAAATAAGTAACGAAAATAAATAAAAGTCGCATCAAGATTGCCGACGGCGTCGTGGAGGAGAAATTTTTGCGTGCACCGGTGTATGGTACACCAGCCCAATTAGCACACGATACGTCTTTTATCCACGTGTCATGTGCTAATTGGGTTGATGTACCGTGCACCAGTGCACGCAAAAATTTCTCGTCGAGAGTGAGTGGTGCCAACTCTGTCTACTGCTCTCAACCCCCTCTGCCGTCCTCTGATTACATTTCATCGCATTCAGGCTCATTTAAGTTTGAAATTTTTTTTTAACACAAATTTTAATTATAAAAATTATTTTTATTTTATATTTAAAATAAATATAAATATTAAAATTAAAAATATTTCATATTTTATATATTTTTTAATATTAAAATAAATTTATCTTTTATTAAATTTAAAAAATAAAATATTTTTTTTTCTTAAAAAAAATTCGAACCAAATGTAACCTCAAACTGCTAATATGAGAGATTTGAGATGGTGAAGCAGCTGATCTCCGACGATTATTCCTCAATTTGTCTTCTCTAAATTTCTCGGGAATCTGTTTCATACCTAATCTCTTCATATATGACTTAGACTCAACTCGATATTATATTATTATATTAAAAATAGTATTGAATAGTAAAATTTATCCTAATTCAGCAGAGAAAAAGCTTGCTTGATGCTTGAAGTTAAGGATCTTAGATTTAAATCCACTTCATAATAATTTTCAATTGGATGAGAAGATTGTGATGTTTAAAAGGAAAAGAATAAAAAATAAATATTATTGAATAAATTTATTTTATCTATTTAATAAATTATTGTTATAAGCTACAATCAAAAACTTAACTATTTAAAAAATTATTGTGCAATTTAAAAATTCATAATTATAATCAAATTGAACATGCAACTAAGATTATTATTTTTATATATTTTTATTAATAAATAATAAAACAATATATATATAATTTATTATGTATGATTTTTTTACATGGTAATATTATAAAATATACATTATTATTTAATATATTAGTTATATTTATATTTTATAATTTTTAAAAATATACATTTATTGCAGAAATTTTATATAATAATTTAAATTATATAAACTATAAATTAATTTTATATTCTTAATATATAAATAAATAAATTATATTTTATAACATATTATTAATTATATTATAATATGATAATCTAAAATTTTATACATCACATTTTAAATATATTATCATAATATATAGTTAATTAAATTTATTTAATGTAATGTAATTATATATTTTATAATAATTATATTATTTATAAAATAATACTTATTATACAATAAATAATTATAATATAATTATTAAAATTTAATTATTTAGAAAATATTTTTATCTTTAATTAGTTATAATAAAAATATCTTTTTAAAAATTATCTTTTTAGCTTTTTCTCACAATTATTTTCAGCTTTTCAAAAATTAAAATATGCAAACATCTCCGTCACAAATAATAGAAGATTAATTTTTCTAAAATAAAATGATAGAAGATTGATAATTGTTTACATTCTCAATATATCCAAAATAATCTCCATAAGTATAAGAAAGTTAAGACATACTCAATTTTGGTAGTAGAGTAGACGACAGCGCTTGGATTCTGGCAGGAGAAATTCATAATCCGATCTTAAAAAATAGATTAGATTAGATTTACTTAAGTAATTCATTTTTTTTATAATATTAGCTACTAATCTAGTAGATTCGAATCAAAACTTAAGATAGCTCGATTCATTTGTAAACCAAATTTTAATGATACCTTTAATTTTTAGAATATAATATATATGTAATTTATAATGAACATACCATAAATAAATTACACATAAGTAAACAATTTCGTACTGCTGTTTTTATTAATTTTATTCTTAAATTATTATTTTTTTATTATAATCCTCAAATTAAATTTCAACACATGTCACCGCTAATTTATAACACTGTTGAGCCATATAATTTAAAGAGATCACACACTTTAAAATTTTTGCCTTTTTTAAATAATAAAAATTTAATTATATATTATAAGATTTAATATATATTATTTTATTTTATATCTTATAAATTTTTAATAGGCTTAATAATTTTATTTTATTTCTTTAATAATTTTATCATAATTATTTAATTTTATATTTTATCGATGTCAAGCCTGGTTGAATCGTTTGACAGGTTCTAACTAATTTTTTTTTCTTTTCACCAATCATTTATTTTAATTTGAAGGCAAGAGTTTTAACTATAACCAATTTTCAAAATTGCCAACCAGACCGAGTCAAATTGGACGCATTGGGCTAGCTTCTGAGTCCAATCTCCAGTCAATTTTAGACAAATCAATCAATCTGGTCAGGTGATTAACAATTGGAATTGACTAATATTATTAATTATATTTTAAATTTCACCAAAATTATTCAATTTTATTAGTATTTGTTGACGTAAGGATGTGGGGGTCCCTAAAAACACCAAAGAGAAAGAGAGTTCCGGGAGACGGCGGCGCGCAAAGGGGTGAGCCTGTTAATGAAGGCTCAAGGGAGAAACTAGTCCAGAGCAACCAGAGAAGCACACTGAGATTTAAGATGGTTCAGGGAGGAAATCCCCTACGTCCACCGGTCGATCAGCAAAGATATTTACTAATAGGAAAAAGGTAGCCCCGAAGGCTTGTACAATGCTTTCTTAGAGAAAAGAAGAAGAAGAAATAGGAACTCCTCAGTTGGGGCTCTAATACAGTGAGAATTATCCTAGAGAGAGAGAGAGTTCTCTATCGTTCTTGGTTACCAGTTGCTGGCTGCTTTTGGAGAACTGTTCAGCGGTATTTATAGACGCTTGGAAGGTGTAGCTTCACCCTGGTTTTCCGAAGAGAAGGTGATGGGTAAGCTCTGGAGCCCCCGCCGTTCGCATGTCACCCGAGAGACCTGAAATTGTGAATGGAATGTGATAGCATTTAATACTAGTACCTTTTCTGGGGATTCGTGACTGCTGGGGCATACGGATTCTTGGTCTGCGGATCTTGGGGACAGGCGCCTTGTACGGGGAACGGCGTGGTAGGTGAAGTTGATAGTGACAGGTGTTGCTCCGTAATCTCGTGCCCGACGTTATAGGGGCGGTCCTGTGATGTCGGGGGCAAGGTTAGGTTGAACCCTCGTGGCCGAAATTATAAAGGCGGTCCTGTGATGTCGGGGGTGAGGTTAGGTTGAACCCTCGTGGTCGAAGTTTGACCTGGTCAAAAAGTCCTGCAAAGCCTAGAGCTGAGTCAGCAAATCAATCAGTCAAGTGGAGGCCAGCCAGGCGCCACGCGTACGGTCCGAATGCAGCGCAGAAACACGCGTTAACAGTATTATTTCAATTTTGATAAACAATGATCTGAAATTTATTGATTTTATTTCAGTAATAACACACTTATGTTTGAAACAAAATTTTTTAAAATCTAAATTTTAAATCAGAAATTAAAATTTATAATATACATCATATTAAAATTATTGAATTCAAAAATATTAGAATAACAGAATTTGAGTGGACGCATGAATGGCTTACATGAACTCAATTTAGTAACAATTGCCTAACTCAAAATCAAAAATTTCAGATTAGGTTCGAGCTGAGTTAGCCCGTTGAATCATATATTACTGCAATGCTTAAATTTTAAGAAATTCATTAGGGTAAATTGCATTAGGGCTTTTAAAATTTTCATGATGTTATAAATAGGTCCTAAAATTCAAAAAAACTTCAATTTAAGTTCATGAATTACTCTCTCGCTTTTTTCGATTGTCCATTTAAATGGTAAATGTTAACTTTGATCATATTTTAACTGTTATCTATAATTTTGGTCCAAAATACTCTTATACTATTATACATTTAGGAAAAATTGATTTTGAGTCCCCCCAATTTCATTTATCTAAAAAATGGACTTGTTATTAAATATTTTTTTAAGTAATTTAAATTAAATTCGACTCAAACTCAAAATATTTTAGTTGTAGTTGAGGCTAACTTGAATAGATTTAATAAACTCGAATCAAACTCGGATTAATCCTTTTACTCGTAAATGAAAGATAAAAACAAAGCTTTAAATTTTTGAATTGCGGAGAAAATCGACTCGAACTTAGTAATATTTGAATTATTGAGAAAATTGTCTAAATTTATTTTTTTAAATGAAGATTGAGATGATGAAAATGTAATTTTTTTTAATTTCATATTTATATGAATAGTTTTTTTATTTGTAAAAGTACTCTGAGCACCATTACTCAAAAGCATGAAGCAAATCATGTGCATGCCATGATAGTCCTCCAACCTTTATGGCTGTATCTCAAATAATGACTCATAATTATATTTAAAATATTTTATTTAAAGTCAGTTCATTTAAAATAAATTTAGGACTTATTTGGTTCAGTGTTATCTCAATGTCAATATTATTTAGATATCGTATTATCTAAATATCATTGTTATTCATCAATGGACATTTATTTAGTTCAATGTTATGATATTAGAAAATATCAATGTTATCTAAATTATTTTTGTTTAGTTGGAAGTTATTGACATTATAATAACAAATTGACGGTGTTATCTAGATGTCAGCATATAATGACATTTCTGTAATTAATTATAATATTATTTAAAGATGTCATTAAACGAAATAATTACTTTCTAAAGATAACATAATATAACATTAAGATAACACTGAACCAAACGCCTCCTTAATTTAATTTAAAATTGACCCTATATCTGCAATAATATGTAATAGATAATAATAAAAATAAATAAATATTTAAATTATAAATTAAGGTTGAAAATCAAATTTTCAACACAAAAAATATTCTAAGAGAACATTTGATTTAATGATATCTTAATGTTATATCATATTATTTAAACCTCATTTATTTTGAAGTATTTTTTTACCCAACATAAATTTTAACTATAAAAATTAACTTTATTTCGCATCCAACGAATATTAAAATTGAAAGTATTTCATATTTTATATAATTTTTAATATTAAAATAGTTTTTTTTTCCTTGTTAAAAAAAGTTCGAATCAAATTAGGCTTTAAAGAAAATAATTATTTAATTTGATGATATTTTTAGATAACTATTTAAAAGTTATAAAATTATCAATCAAAGGATAATATCTAAACATTATAATATTTAAATAATATAATATAACATCAAGGTAATATTGAACTAAAAATCTTAAAAAATACATTAAATGAGAATTTAGAAAATTTAAGTTTAAATTGAGTTCAAACTCGTTTGAATTCGGCTTATGAGCAGCACTATCTGGCATGCTTTTCAGAGGGGAGTTTGAATCTGACAGTGAGAGAAGACAACATCATTAGAGTAATTTGTAATCATATGTGGACTTAGAATATTAAATATTTAAATTTAAAAAGAAAAAAATATCATCCGCCAACCAAAGCTATTATTGTGATGAGCTATTACTACTGTCATGTGCTTCCTAGGGGTGGCATCGAGTCGAGTTTGAGCGAGTTTCAGTATACTTAACTCGAAAATTTCGATTTCAGCACGACTCGAACTCAAATCATTCGAGTCGAGTCAGCTCGACTCGATTTAACTCGAGTTCGAGTCGATTTCAGTTTTTTGATAAATTTAAATTACATAATAAAAAAACACATTTAAAAATTTTTAATAATTAAAAAAAATATTTACATTTACATTTATAAAATTATACATTTACATTTACAAACAAATGCAGTCGCCTTCGCCGTCGCAGTCGCCTTCGTCGTCGTCGTCGCCTTCGTCGCCGTCGTCGCCTTCCTCGTCGTCGTCGCCTGCGCCTTCGCCTTCGTCGTCGCCTGCGCCTTCGCCTTCGTCGTCGCCTGCGCCTTCGCCTTCGTCGTCGCCGTCGCCGTCGCCTGCGCCTCGTCAGTTAGTCGCGACTCGCGGAGCGACGGAAGCTTAGAAACTTAAAGCCTTAAGTTCCCAAGGCGAGCCTTAGGACCTCTACGCCTTTTGGGAAGCGCCGAAGCGCGGTTTTTTCTCTAGCACGCGTGAAAGACTGAAAAGAGAAAACTCAACTTTTGAGGACATTGAGCCGTGCGCAGTGTGCGCACGTCTTGTCTGCATGCTGGCAGACAGGCGAGAGGTGAAACGGTGAAACGAAAAAAATAAATTACGCGACAGTGCTACTTATTTCGAGTCGAGTTAGCTCGATTTTTTTCGAACGAGTCAAGCTAAACTCGAAATCGACTCGAAATAATTTCGAGTACACTGAATAGCTCGAAACTCGACTCGAAATGACTCAAATCGATTTCGAATCGAGTTTTTTAACGAGCGAGTTTCGAGCGATTTTCGATTTTCAAATAAAATTGCCAGCCCTAGTGCTTCCCCTCCATGCAGGACTATCGTGCACACGAACCGTTGCGTGTGAGGGCCTCGCAAGTGCCTAACGTCGGCACAGCTACGGTCAATGGCCTTGGATGGCCGTACACTTTGCGTCACCCAACAAGAAAGATGGAGATCTAGTTTTCCCGATTTACATTTAAAAAATTAATTTAAATGTAAAATTTATATAAAAATTAAAGATATTAAATTAAATTAAAATATTTGATTGAAATATTAATTTCAATATCAGAGAGGAAGGGGTTCAATTGGCCAGCCTCTTTTTCCTTATTATAATAAAATTTTATAATCTAAGTTAGTTCCTAGTTCACTTCAAGAGGATGACCTCTATCTTTGGTGTCAGGACAATGATGACTGCTAAGTCTGTGCACCATGGCGTCGATTGTATGGATCTGACAGGGGGGTCATGCTTCTTAAAGGCTGCATAGGGTCCTATACATTGAGTGCGCGAACTGTTTGTGGTGAGTACTTTAGCATAGTCTCTTCAATAATAGCCTTTTGTCAGGATGTGCTTTTCAACTTTGGTCCGTCATTGAATTTCTCTAGCTCTAGTGCCACGTAGGCCTCCACATGTATGCTTCAGATGTGTCGGCATAAATCCAGATGTAACAATTTTATAAGATTATCAAGAAATATCATTAGACTAAATAATTATTTTCTCTAAATAATATAATATAATATTAAAATAATATTTAACAACACACACCCTAAGAATAATTTCAAATTATTTAAGATAAATTTCATTGAAATCTCTAAAATTTGACTCTGAGTTCATTTAAGTCCATAATGGCCTTCCAAGTATGTTACTTTTTTCACTGATATGTTAATGTGTCATTTGAGGGCAAAATCATAAGTCTTAGTATAAAAACACTACAGTTAACTATGCTTGATCGAAAAAAGTATCGAGATGAGTTACCTCTTGAGAAATCCTCATGCTGCATCAATTCCCAAAACTAAAAGCAAATAATACCTTAATGTCTATATCTCGAGTTATTACAAGTGAAATTCGACAACAAGCTCATCAAGCCTTGGCAAGTGGAGATAGGATTTTATTGCTTTTGGAGAAAGTATTTTATAACTCGCGGGCTTATATCTTTCTTGATTTTTTATGATTCTCTTTATTTTTTTTGAATATTGACGAGAATTTATGCAAGAATGAATCAAAATAATTTGAAACTAAAAATTTCAATCTATAAAGGAATCCAATTTGATCGACATCCACTAGAGAATTAGCACATATTAGGTGTAAGTTGTAATTAATATATATTAAAATAACTTCCCTTTATCTTAGTTCTCTTTATAGTATTCCAAATGATTCCCCAAGTTTAAAAATTATGCATTAGACGACTAAACTGAGCTGTGTGTTGACTTTGATGGACTCGTGGGTTCCACAAACTGATGCTGGGTGACGAAATGCGTCAACATGCGTTTGAAAATAAAAAAATTCTCTCTAACAAAATTCTTACGTTCCGTACAAATACTAAAATATTATTAATTTTTAAAAATTATAATAATAATAAATAAATTTTATTATATTTTACATAAATTTTAATATAAAAAATAATATTTTATTTTATGTACTTAATTATTTTTAATAAAATTATCAACTTCTTTCGCATTCTAGACTAAAGAATAATATATTTTGGTCAAGGATGTAAAATAAAATTAATATTTTTATTAAATATATGAAATAAAATAAATTTTAACTAAGGTGGGCGTAGTAGTTTCATTTGGTTGATCAATGATCTCAGGAAAGAAGAGACCTCAAATTATCTCTAAAGATATGTCGTATTGAAAATGATAAGTGAAAATCGTACCCCATATTACATGGAATTCATGTTGAGTTAGAAATAGAGGGGTAGTGGTAGTAAGCAGTCTACTCTCGTGGATGGATTTTCTTGGGGTGAAGCTGCATAGAGGCAACAGGGTTAGAGGAGCTAATGTTGAGACTAAGATCGACATTGTAATGCTCAAAATCGAAGAGGGCAGAGAGTGGGATATAGCAACTTGATTTAAGGAGAGCACGGTGCAGAGACTCTGAGCCAGATAAATGGAGGGATAATGGAAGCTCCTAAACTCAATAAATAATGAAATGACATTAAAACGTTGAAGAGCCTTTTGAGAAAAAAATTATGAGACTCAGTATAACAATTTTATCGTTAAGTATATTTGAGCAAGAAAAGTAATCAGATGGATCAATTCCTAGAAAGTTTCAAAGCTGCATTAGTTTCTAAGACTAAAGCAAAAAATACCTCAATATTTGTGTCACAATTATATGATGACAACAGAATCGACCTTTTGTAGTAAGATATATTTCTAAGATAAACTAAGTGGATGTTGATAAGCCTTTATGACAAGGGTTATTTATAATTTTTTTTACATAAAAAATTACTGCTTATTTCTAAATAAAAGTTTTTTACTCATTTAATTTTTAAAATTTAATATATATACATATATATATATATTATCTCACATTTTAAATATATAATTACAAATTGCATTTATACTTATTAATGAACGGGTAGATATTTTTTAATAAGTAAAAGGTCAAATTTCTCTTAATTATACAATAATTGTTTTAAATCTCGATGAAAATTAAGGCTCTTTTAAGCGTAAGAATCAAAATCAGGATAAAAATAGTACTAATTAAGAAACAATAATAATAAATAAATAATTTTTTTAATTATTCTACACAAATTTGACCAAGCTCCTCTTTCTCACCTATCTCTCCTTTCCTCGCTTATTGGCATAGTGTGGAGAATGAGATTACTTAATCATATATGCCTAACATAACAATAACTTCCTTTATCATATAGGTATACGAGATGCAAACTGAAAAATAAATAATCACTTATTTCTCAAACAATTGAATCATATTTTCATAATATTTTTTTCTTAAATTTTAGAGGATAAAATTATATTTTTGTGTATACAATTCACATGGATTAATTATTCCCTAACTGTGGACCCTTGCATCATTTTTAAGCCGGTAAGTGCCTAATTTTATTTGTTGTGCACTGTTAGAACATTCTTTAACACCTCTAGTCGAACAATCCTAGTCGAACAGTCCTAGTCGAACAACCCGTACTATTATGTCAACTCAACATTTAAGGCAGCATGAGGGTCCACTGTCTAATCGTTATTTACAGGAATAGGTGTCAAACGTGACAGACTGTACCCATTATGTCCGCTCATCTCTAAGCTATAAATAAGAGGGAGGAGAAACTCTCTTACTCTCTGGCCGAGCAGCCTCTCTCTCTCTCGCTCGTCTTTTCTCTTGTACTCATTCTTCTATTCAGTTTTCATTTAGAGACCCTCAAGCTTTATAAAAGAAGAAATTCGATTAATGGATTTAGATTGTCTAAACAATGTCGTGGTTTTTCCCTCGATACTCAGATTTTCATATAAAAATTATTTTTATTTTATTTTATTTTGGCATGTTTTTTTTTTGCATCAACATGCACATTTATACATTAAATATAAATATAAATATAAATATAAATATAAATATAAATAAATATATAAGCAAAGCGCTCTGAAAGAGTTGAATTTAATAATTATATCTTTCGCGTCTTCCTCCTCCTTGCTGAAAGAGTTTTGACAGTTCCCGACGCCGAGCGCCGCTGCGTTCCGACCACGGCTCGCTGCCGGCCGAGGCACGGCGAGCGTGGGGTTCTCACGTGCGGTTCTCCGACCAAGGGACCTGTCAACGGCTCCCTCCATGGCTCATGGATCCTCTCCCCCTCCGTCAATCTCAAAACAGGACTCGTACCCGATGCGGTGTAGAAAATTACGCGCTCGAAATTTAAAACTCGCCACTCAATTTCAAGTCAACTGTTTAAAACAAACTTAAAGATAAATTGCATCCAGGTCCTTTAAGTCTACATCATATTATAAACTAATCTTAACTTTTACAAAATTTTAAAATTAATTATTTTTTAACTAATTTGAATCTTTTATGTATTTTAAATGAAATTTTATCGCCTCTACTATCATTGTTGTTTAAAATTTTAATAAAAAAATAAATATTAATATTTCAAAATTATATTTTAATAAATTAATAAATTAAAATAATCTTATAATATAATGGTAAAAAATTAATAATTATCTTAATCGAGGATAACAACAGTACTTTTATAACTTTAAGAATCTAAATTAAAATTTTTAAAAAATTATGATCATACCTCATGGGCCATGATGCAATTTACTGTAAAATTAATTTAATTTATAATATGCTTGTTATCTTATTTAGATATGTATTTATTTTTTTAAATATATTTTAAAATATTTAACAAATGTAAATATATTTTAAAAGTTGTGTGTTAGAATAGAAATAGATATTACATAATTACCTACATACCACATAATTTATTTTATTTATGTCTTACCCATCCACTCTTAATTAATTATACTATGCACACTCAAAATATTACAAAATCTTACATACACACATTTGAGTTAAAACTTAGTCAAATTTATTTGAAAAAAATATTCTGTTAGTAAATCATTAAAATTATATTTTTATTCTTAATAGTATATATTTTTCTCTTCCTCAATGCCACACTAAGGCGCTGATTTGTCCTAAAATCAATTCACATCGCGGATGTCTTCTTCCTTTGCCGCCACCTAAAGATTAAGGTTTTAGAATTTTCACTTAAAATATATTTAAATATTCTTAAAATAATATGATGAATGACTCAAATTTTTTGTAATTTAATTATAGTTAGGTTATTGAACAATTTTGATTACTCATTATAATAAAAATAAGTTAAAATGTGTGTATGTAAGATTTTATAATATTGTGAGTATGCATAGCGTAATTAACTAAGAATGAATAGGTAAGGCATAAATAAAACTAAATTATGTGCCATATAGGTAATTATCCCTATTTTTAATTAAACTATCCACGAATAATTACGTATATAATATTGGATATTATTATAATTACGTGTATCACACTCATTTTTAAAAAAATACACTGCAGCTTTAGAAAAAGTGTATGTGGTCTAAGAAAAATGTGTGGAGTGTATTTTTAGGTGTGTGACGTGTAATTTTTTTTAAAAAATATTTTATATGTAAATATAGTGATATAAAGTATTGTGTATGTAAATGTCAAAATATTTATATATAATTAAGAGTTTAAAACTAGGTTTTAGTTTCCATTATAAGATAAAAATATTGATTTCAATAATTTTGAAAATTTAAATATTGAATATTTTGATTTTTTTATAAATTATTTAAAATTAAATTTATTAATAATTATTATTAAATATTATTTTTTAGGAAAAATTGTTTTGAACGGTTTCGACTAAAACCTTTTTTGAAACTGCTGAACAATCGAGTTTTGTCTTAAATCGAAACTTTTAGCTTTTTCAAATCAATTTCACCGAAATTATCGAAACTCAACTGTTTCGATCAAGTTTAACACCTTATATATATATATTATAACATATATTAAATAAATATATTTAGAATAGAAAAAAAATTAAAATGTGGCTCAATTTAATTCAATAATCAATTAAAACTCAAAAAAAAGTTTAATCAACTCAAAGCTATCTCGATTTGAATTTAAAAAATTTAAGTTAGATGAGGTAGACTCGTCCGAACTCCAGTAGAAATCAGCCCTTTGATTCGAAGATATTACATCCTTGCCATTAGGTGACGACATTATTTTCGACAAAGTTTACGAATAGAAAAAACAAGCAAGAAGCGATCAATTGCTCATCCATGGAGGCGATTAATTAGAGGATTAATCCGGAGGATTAGAATCCTTGGTGGTGGCTGCCGTGGCGGCGTTGCAGCTTCACGTTGGGGGAGACGATGGAGGTGAGGCCACCGAGAGGCGGCTTCATCTTCACTCGGTAAATCATCTCATCGTACGGCCGCCGGTAGAACTTCAGCAATGGAAAGAATGACTCCCGTGCGCGCTCCGACCGGTTTCCGACGACCCCCTCTTTCCTGAACGCGAACAGGAGCGTCGAAGGCGACGGCAGGAACGATGGCCTGGGAGTTCTAGGCTGCGGGAGCGGCGGCGCTGCCTCTGGCGGCCGAGGTGGTGCAGAGGAAGGGGTGGAGGGAATGGGCCGGCGAGCACCCGACCTCGCAGCCGGCGAGGCGAAGGAGTAGGACCTGGCGTTGACCGGGGAGACGCCGGCGAGCGACGGGCTGGCGGGGGCGACGGCTCGACCGCTAGTCATGCTGAGATACCATGGCTTCAGTGAGTCGAAGTGGGAAACGGTGAAGGAGAACCTCGATGAGGCGGACCCTCCGCCGCCTGCGACACCGGCGGTCAATGTGGGGGATGGGTCGAAATGAAAGGAATTTGTCCGCTTCGCCTCGTTTTCCGGCGAGTCCTCAAAGTTGGCGGACGAAACCACCGCCGTTGCCGCCCACAATTCAACGAACGGCCGAGCACCCTACAGCGAAGGTTTGCAAGAGGTCAACTCTAACAATTGCAGAAAAATCCCTGCAAAAAATGTAGATTGCGGGGAATGGGTACCTTCCAGAGGTAGGGGAAGAGAAAGGGCGGGTCGACGGCGAAGGCGCGGTGGAGGCGGCCGGGGTAGTAGTCGGCGATGATCTTCAGCGTGCAGATGAAGAGATTGAAGAAAGCAGAGGCCGATCTGAAAAAGCCTGCGAAAGTTCCCAAGCTTCCTTTTTGACTAAAACAAAATAAACAACTTGTACTATTTCCAATGCTCAATTCAAAGTTTCAAATCTCCAATCATGCCGCTCTTATTCCCTCCTTGTTTAATATTAAAATTTTAAAATTTTATAACAGAGTAACTACATGTTTTCAAAGTTGCTCACTGGCATCAAAGATGAGAACCAACTGATCAACTGATCTCGCCATGGTGGAGATGGCCACTTCCATAGTGAATGCCAGCAGTCGAACGAAGCTAAGAATAGATAGAGGTAGTCAGAACGCGCGAAATAGAAGAAGACGATGATAAAAAAGAGGCAGCAGCAGCTCACGATTTGTGAGAGTGGAACTTTGGGTAGTCCTGCTTGATGCGGAAGATCTGGAGAGAGAACATAATTAGGGATCAATGAATCGAATGGAAACGGTAGAGAAACGGGCTTCATTTTATATATATGACGAACCACTACTGGCCGGCCCTCTTCATCGTTGCCTGACACGTAAGCCAGGCCTTCAGCAAGCTCCGCGGAGAACTCATCGGCCATTAAATGCTCTGTAAGCATGACAACGAGGAATTAATTCAGCATAAACCCTCAGTAAAGACGGTGAATGGGCAATAAACAAGTTGAGAGAGAAAGCTCTACCTGTTCCTATGCTCTCCCTCCATGAAAGCACTGCCCTGAGATTCTTAGCTGCCTTCTTCACATTCTCTCCTCTCGCTTTCAAAAACCGTTCTATGCAAGCGTCGTTACAGAACTTCTCCTGTAAAGCAGAACTGATACCCAATCTAAACAAGGAAGAAGAAGAAGAAGAAGAAGAAGAAACAGGGGATGTAATGTACGAGACCTGCTTCACTGTCAGAGGAACTTGCTTCTTCAAGACTCGTAGAACGGCCTCGATCCGAGCTACGTCCATCTCCTTCTCCGTTTCCATTGGCTCACCTGAACCCTAATTTGCTCGCCTGCGGTTCTTCTGCCTTTCAATAACAAGCAAAACGGGGATTTTTTTGAAAGCTACAAGCAAAACAGGGCTTTTTTTTAAAGCTACAAGCAAAATAGGATTGAGAACAGAGAACGAGAGAAACAGAGTGACAGATGAGTAAAAGAAGACGGGTGGTACTTATATCCGCATCACTGACGGTGGCCGTTATGTGGTAGCGAACTCCCTGACGGCGGGAGCATACCCGTTACTGCCGCCGTTATTCACTTTCCCTTTCTTTTTTTTTCCTTTATATTTTTCTCTTTTTTTTTTCTTTTATTTCCCGCCTATCAACGGTCAATTTTCAATGGGACTAACCCAACGGCACAGCGTTAGGGAATATTACGTTGTTATTTCTTTATAATTTTTTTATTTGAATTTTTTTGATAAATATTACATTAAAAATTTGAGATAATCAAATAAGTCTCACAATATTATCTAAATTATATTTTAAATTTTAAATTTATTATTCGCATTAGGATCCATTCAATCTTTATTCTATTCATCATGAACATCAAAATATATGCCAATCTCATATAGTCTTATATATTAAATTGAGTATTTGTATACATATGATATTGAGTTATCATTTATTGTAAATAAAAAAATGTAGACTTTTACCTAGTGCTCGAAATTTTATCGATTGACTTATATATTTTTAGATCAATCTTATAATAAATTTACTTGAAAGTAATAAAAAAAGAGAAAAAAAACTTCAAATTACTTTTTATTAACTTATATTGTTAACCATAAATGCTGTCATGCTTCAAATTTTTTCAATCAAGGTAGTTGATGTACTCGAACCCAATATTTAGAGTTTTCACAAATTTCAAAATTTACACTGAAAATTCGTTGCTTGATATCAATTTTACTCGCATAAATTAACACACGTCTGAAGAACCAACTAAAATACAAGTCAATAAACGACAAATTTAAACTTATTATTAAATATACAAAAGGGAAACCATTAGTTAGTAATTTCCTTTTACAATTATACAATCTTGTACTTAATTTATAATAAAATTGTATTACTAACATGACTGTAATTTTTTTTTATTACTTGGATTTTCATGCAAAAATATACGTGCCATTTTTTTTATATTCTTCACGCTCCCTTAATTTTGTTATTTCATTCTTTATAAAAAAAATGTTCTTTCAATCATAATTGCCAATTTTAACATGCATTATTGTTTAATATATTCAATAAATAATAAACTCTTTAAAAATTGTAATAATTTTATGATTAAATTCTTAAATTTAGAATTTAATTGACTAATGAAATAATTAATTACAATTAAAGAAAAAAGTTAAGTAAAATTTGCCCGTTCTGTGAAGAGAAAAGCTGTGGAACTCAACATATTTATTTTATTTTAAATGTTTTATTCTTTTTTAAATGATAAAAAAATATAAGATGTGAAAAAAGTAATAAATATTAAAAATGATTTTTTCTCTTCGAGAGAGATTTAACTGTCTAGATTCCAACACATAATTTTGGTGTTATCAGAAATTGTTTAGAAAATATATTATTTTTTTTCAATTGTATTAATTTGCCGTTGTATTAAGATTATTATTTTTTCTTTTGGGAAGATTTTAAAATTTGGAATAATTTATATATTACGGAGAGACAAAATCTAAAATAATACTTAGAAATTTGCATAGTAACATTTTTTTTTTGAACCAGCATAGTAACATATTCTAGAACACTAGGAAGTATTACTAGAATAGGATTCAAATTATTGTGAAATTTGTATGGCTAAAATCATTTTATTTCATGGTAACATTGAATAATTGCCTCCAACTTAGCATACAAAAATGACAAATTTCATCTGGGTTTCGAACATCAGGGTCCCGTTGGTAAATAGTCCGTAACAATTAATTTATTTACCATGAGTCTTATGTGAATTTCATGATGATCCTCAAGACTAGTTTGTGCTTTTCCATTAGATCCCATTTACCAAAATCATTAATTTTATGCTTGAATCTTTAATCCGACTTTTAAAAAATACGAGAAATGCATGGTCTCAAGCATCCCATATACATTTTTATTTACAATTTAATTATATTATTATGTTACATCTATTTCATTTATTTTGTCAGTTTTAAAGGTAATTTAAGAAGAAGTGTCATTTGCTGGTAATTCTAACATTAAGACTTACTTAAATATGAAATCCAACCTCAAAGACCACAATGTAATTAACCATCCCAAAGTAGAATAAAAGAAAAGATAAATTGCATTTGAGTCCTAGAGATTAGGAGGTTATAGCAAATCTGTCTCAACTTTTAAAAAAATTAATTTTAGTTTTCAATGTAATAAAAGTACTGCAATTTTAATCTCTCTTAAGAATCTCATTGTTTTAGCTGCTATTTTTTTAATAAAAAAATTAAAATTTGATTATTTTGTAACAAATTTAAATAATTCATATATTATAAAGAACAATTATACCATTCAATCATAATTATTCTTTAAAAGTTTAACAAAAATTTACAATTTAATTTCTGTTATCTATTATTTTCTCTTTAAAAATTTTAAAACTATTTCAAAATTGCATTCCAAAAACTCAAACAAAAATGACGATTAAAAATATTTTTAAAAATAAAAAATTAATAATTATTTCTTAATTGAAACTAAACAATAATATTTTCACAATCTCACGAACTTAAATCAAGGTTTTAAAAAGTAGCGATCAATTTGCAACTCTTTATCGAGATAGGGGGTAGATACTTTTTTTTTATAAAATTTACATGTCACCTCCAAAAAAGTTTTTTTTATTGACGGCATTCCCTAAATCAAAATATTTACAAGCAGCACTCCCTAGGTCAAATATTTATAAGTAATCTTCTTATTTTAAATATGAATTTACAGACAGCATCCACACGCTAACTTTCATATGCCATTTATTTAACCCAACTAAAGTTAATAAATGTAATTAAAATTACTTCTAACACGTTTTAAGAAGATTTATAATAATAAATTTATGAAAGAAAATAAAGATCATAAAAATAAATAAAAATTTAAAAAGAAATTTATAAAAAAATAAAAATATAAATCTAAATAGTGTAATCTAATTTCTAAATGAAAAGAATGATTAATTTTAGTTATATGTATTAATTTTAGTTACGTTAAAATAATAGATGATAAATAAAAATTAATATGAAGTGCTGTTTGTAAATTTATATTCAAAATAAGATGTGGTTTGTAATTATTTAATTTAAAAAAAAATCTATAAAAGAATTATTTGTAAGGGTTAAATATAAAATTTCTTTTTTTATAGTATATCCTGAAAATCATTGCATCAATTGCGAAGGTGACGTATGGCCTGATGGCATTATCGTGAATAAAGAAAATAACGATGGCTAATTCAAAGAATCTCTCCGCTAAAGCCGGTGCTCAGCGTGGAAGTTGGAGATCATCTCCGACATTCTCAAATTTGCATCTGAGCATCGGCTCACCGGAGGTGAGTTTAAGACGTTAACCACTGCTAATTCTTAAAGAATAATTTAAAAATAAAATACGTTGACAAAAGTCAAAAAGCTGATGCGTGTCGGTAGGAGAGTAGAAAAATAATGGGAGCAAAAGTCGGGGCTCGTCCGAACCGGGAGAGTGGCATGTGATGTAATTAGACAGGGATTAGCGATTCCCCAAGCCTGGGTTAATAATTAACTATGGTTAGCATCTTGGTGTGTAGCGGGCGTGGCGTTTCGTTCGCTTGTAGGTTGTAGCCACGTGAGGTCGGAAATGGAAGTGATTCTCGTCCTCCGAATTTGTGTTGCTCTCTGTGTAGCCATGCCCTCGTGGATTTCCGAACGCAGTCGGCGGAGTAATTGGAGACTTGAGCTCTGCCACTTTCTTTTTTATATTTTTTCTTTTATTTTGAATAATTCCACTTTAAAGTCTCTCAAAATTTATGCACTTTATAACATAAATATTCAAAAATATTAAAATAAAAATATTAAAATATACTATACAGATATACGACGAATACCATATAATTCACTAGGATCCTAACTATTTCTAAAAAGCTTTCAATTAGGACCAACATAATATTTTTTATCTAAAATACTGTTAATTCATATTCACTTGCGACATCGCAATCGTGATGACGGGCCGCACACGCAGCCTCAATTGCAGGCAGTCGCTGGCGGGGCCACGTGCACAGGCGACTCGCGGCCGCGTGCAGGGCCTCGAGCACAGGGCGGCCTCGGGCGCAGGTGGCCGGCATCGCAATGGTGGACAACTTGATCTGACAGGCTTGCGCTGGTCCGGCGAGGCTGAAAACAGTAATAATATAATTTGAAATTTGATAAATTAAATAAGAGTATTTTTTTCTATTTTCAAAATACCTAATAAATTATGTCACGAAGGGACCACGATGTCCTGTATAATATTTTTTGTAAAATTGAATGATATTTTTTGAGATTTGTGAATGGCACAATAGTCAAACCTCATAAATGTAAATAGAATTACCCCTTTTATTTTTTTATTTTTAATCAATTATTAACAAAGTTAATTACTACGGGGTATCTCAAAATCTATCTGGTTACACATAGGTCCCAACTTTTGGAGCAAAGTTCTTTTAATTCATTTTGGTCACTAAGCATTTGGGTAAAAGTCCAGACTTCATTACAAAAAGGACAACCAATTTAATATATAATAATAATAATAATAATATTTTCATGTCACTCTACACAAACTTTCAATATTAAAAAAGATAAATTATATTTGTGCCCCTCAAATTGAATGAGCATTATAGATAAATTTCAATTTAAATTCTCAGATAATGTTTGTGTTGTTTTTAGGTCCCTGAAATTGTTTCCTGGTTTAAAAAATTCCCTATAATAGTTAATGAATTTTTAGGACAAAATTATTCTTCTTTCATTCTTCTCTCTCAAACTTTCTTATAGTTGAGAATTCACGATAGTTCGACAAAAAGGCCATTTATGTTTATCTTAACAACTCTGTCATCATTAGGATCTCACAGTAATACAAAACTCTTACGTAAAGAACTTAAATTAAAATTTTTAAAAAATTGAGACGTATTTGAAATGTTCATCCAATCTTAGAGTCCCAAATTCAATTTAGCAAAAAAGTCACTTCCATACCACCACCTATTCAATACACAATAGATAAAATAAACTTATTTAGCATATTACATGACTATTATTAAAGGGATATTTGATTTAATATTATGTTATTTAGAAAAGAGCAAATTACACTCAGGTCCTTGAGTTTAAGTGTTATTATCACACAGGTCCATGTTTTTAAAATTTATCATCGGGGTCCCTAGGTTTTCAAAAATTTCTCATCTAGGTCCTTTTATTTTTTTATTATTAAAAAATATTAAAATTACTATTATACCCTTACCTCCCTCTCTCCACCAGATCTGACACCGTCGTAGGCCTCGCGCGACCGCACGACGCAACCGGCGGTTGTTGCGTGCTCAAAGGCCGCGCGACGCAGCGGCCTCGGGAGGCCGCGCGACAGCAAGTTGCGTCGCGCAGCCGCGCAGCGCGGCCCAGCTGCGTCGCGCGTTCGAGGCCGTCTGCGGGGTCGTGCGACAGCTCGAGGTTGCCGGCCGCTCGGCCGCGTGAGGCCGCCTAAGGCGGCGCGGCTGCCGGATCTGGTGGAGAGAGGGAGGGTAAGGGTATAATGACAATTTTAATATTTTTTAATAATAAAAAAATAAAAAAAACCCAGATGATAATTTTTGAAAAGCTAGGGACCCCGATGTTAAAATTTAAAAAACGTAGGCCTGTGTGATGATAATCCTTAAACTCAGGGACTTGTGTGTAATTGCCCTACATAAAATTTAAACAATGTACAACTGTCATGAGAGTAAATTACACTTGGATCCTGAGTTTAAATTATAATATTGTGCAGGTTCATATTTTAAAAATTTTAACGTCTAAGTCACAAAGTTTTAATATAATCATTAAATTGATTATTTTAAATTTTTTATTATTAATTTTTTAAAAAATTCTAATTCTACCGTCCCATCTCTTTCATCCCCCCCGGCTCTCTCTCTCTGTGGCAGGTGTCTTGGGGGTAGGGCACGATTGCAAGTCCCCTCCCCTCCCTGTGATCTCTCTCTCTCTCTCTCTCTCTCTCTCTCTCTCAATCTACAGAGAGAAAAAGATAAGAAGGGGGCAGGGGCAGGGGGCCAGCCCCCCTGCCTACTACCTCTTTGATAGTGAGAAGTTACTCCAACAGTATATGAGTGGGAGAAAGAGAGGGGGAGAGAGAATGAGGATGGGGCAAGTAGGCCTGCTCTCTTCACAGATAGGCGTTCTCCTCCCTCTTTATTGTTGGTGACCTCCCCACAGCTGTAACCTCACCAAAAAGAGAGCAAGAAAAAGAGAGGACGAGAGAAAGGGAGATGCGAAAAAGAGAAAAGTGTAGAATTAAAATTTAAAAAAAAATTAATAATAAAAAATAGAAAAAATTATTTTGTAATTATATTAAAATTTTAGAACTTAAATATTAAAATTTTAAAAATATGAATCTATATGATATAATATCCTAAATTCAGAGATTCAATTGTAATTTACCCTTGTTATTATTTAAAATTGGAATTATGGAATCATTTGTGATTGATGGGCTCGTAGAATTCAAAAGTTTCAATTGCCTTTCCGCTGCCACGTAGGAGCCGCAAATGCGCTCGAACCACGTCGCAGACTTGGAGCTTAGTCGGACGATAAAACAGTCCAGCTACAGTTGGACCCGATCTGGTGAGCGAATGAAAATAGAAAAAATAAAAAATACTGGTTAGCAACTTAGCACTTAGCATCTCTGTAAAGTGATTTTTTTTTAATATCCTGTAAAGTGGATTTTACATGTGAGTTTGTGTGATTTTAAATAGGGCCAATTAAGTCCAGGTCCTGAGTTTAACGCTTAATATCTCGCATGTCCATATTTTTAAAATTATAACATCAAAGTTCTTAAATTTTAATAAATTATTAAATAAGTCTCTTTTTTTATTATTAAATTTTTTAAAATTATCATTTTACCCCTGCCATTCTCTCTCTCCTCCCGATCTGGCGCACGCGAGTGGGCCGCGCGGCCGCCGGCTATCTGGCTGCCTTGATATATAATTTTAAAAAATGGATTGGGAGGAGGAGAGAGAGAGG
Organism: Apostasia shenzhenica; assembly: GCA_002786265.1. Taxonomy (NCBI): domain Eukaryota; kingdom Viridiplantae; phylum Streptophyta; class Magnoliopsida; order Asparagales; family Orchidaceae; genus Apostasia; species Apostasia shenzhenica. Next base: position 5,702,694 of record KZ452037.1, on the reverse strand, counting down.
GGCATGGGTAAAACGGTAATTTTAAAAAAATTTAATTATAAAAAAATTAAAAATGCCCTATTTGATAGTTTATTAACTCAAGGACCCAATGTTTTAATTTTAAAAACATCGACCTATATGATATTAAGCGTTAAACTCAGGGATATATATTGAATCAGTTGGCCTTTTTTATCTGAATTTTTTTTTACACTAACAACTTAAATGATAATTGTTTCAAAAAAAGAACTTAAATGATAATTGACTGGTTTCTGTCCTAAAAAATGAAAATTCTGGATATTGTTGTCTTTCACTGGTTTTATTTGTTCAATTTGTTACATAATATAATAAAATTTGCAGTATTTAATGTTATTTTAGAAGTAGTAAATCAATTTGAATTTCGATTAGAGTTTGAGCTTAACATGAGATCAAGTCGTATTTATTACACAGTTAAGTTTTAAGCTGTAACTTAAGTTCGAACAAATCTATAGAGACTTGAATTAAGTTCATATAATTTTATTTTATTTATATTTATATGCATAGATTTGTACCTAGCTCATCATTTTCTCTAAAATTAGTATATTTATTAATCTAAGTTATACTATTTCATTAGTTATAGGATATCTCAAAACTTGTTTAAAAAGCGTATAGCTCAATCAACAATTCCTTAACTATAACTACGTTACGTTAGGTCAATAATAATCAACTAATATTGTTTGTGGATCACATATCAAATACAAATTATGATTAACATCTGGATCAAAAGAAGAGATCAGAAAACTACAATGAACTTAATCGATATGTAATATTATGTATTACATTATTTCTAATTTTCTCTTGAATATTTTATTGATTTAGCATACATATATAACCTATGAATTGCACTATCACGTGCTTAAGAGTGAGAAGAAAATTTAGTTGATTTAGTTGTAATAATTTCATAAATTTCAATTTTTTAAAGCTTTTTAGGCGAAATTGAAGGGTTTTTTTTTAGTTTATTTTTATTTTTAAGAAAAGACCCAAGAGAGTTTGATACACAAGCTCAAATAATTTTTTACTCTCTTATTATTATAGTAAAATTTATTTTATTATTACATTGAATTCTTTTTTTGAGCTGTTTCACATTAGGCCTCCTATTATTTCTTTATATTGAAGTGTTTTTCAAATGAAAGTTTTTTTTTTTTTCATTTTATTCATGAATTTTCTGTGCGTGCTTCGTGAGAAGATCACACGCACAAGAGATTAATGCTCTGTATTGTACGACTAAATTACATATCAATAATTATACTATGAAGACGTTTGGTTCGTTGTTATCTTGATGTTATGTTATGTAATCTAGATGTCATGACATCTAGATGTCATATTTTGATTAATAATTTTATAATCTTATAGAAAATTATTTATAGGTGTTATTAAACCAAACAATTACTTTCTCTAAATAATATAACATAACATTAAAATAATATTGAACCAAACGCCCCCTATATATGATTATTAATAAAATATTATTCAAGGTATTAGTTGAAAGTAATTTGAAGCTACCTTAACTCGAGAATTCGAGTCCACCTTAATTGGAGAATTTTAGTCCGAAATGTTTGCAACTCAAATATGTTTAATTACTTCATGTGAGGGGCCATGCATCTATCAAAATTAAGATAAATTATAGATAATTAATGTAAAAAGAAATAACTATCATTATAAGTTTGTTGTCTTAATTTTGTACTCATTATAAAAAGTTAATGCATAATTTTAAATCAATGATATAATTTTATATCATAAATTTAGTCTATTATCATAATAAGTATTTAAGGCACAAAAGAGGGAGAACGCATGCAAAATTATTTAAGAAAAAATGCGCACACTCCAACATAAATTTTGTTAGAAGTCATTAAATATTTATAGCCTATATCAAAGTTTTAAATACCTTTTCAAAACTAAATATCATCAATAAAAATTTATAAATACAATAAATTAATAAACATATAAATATTAAATAAATTTTTCATACTGTAAAATTTAAATGGAAGCTCAATGTTAGAAATTTTCTTTTTTTACCCATATTTACTATAAAAAATATCACAAAAGTTAATTAAAAAATTAAAAAATCACAATAACTAATTAATAAATAGATCAATAATAATTTAAAATTTTAATATACTAAATTATCTAATAAATCAGCTTTTAATTCATTAAATAATTCAATATATTAAAATTTTAAATTATAATGAATTAATTTATTATTAATTATTGAAAATTTATAGCACGAGTCAAGTTAATAAAATTACAGACTATTATAAAATAAAATTGGATCAACATATTCTTGGGTTAATGTGATCGATGACAAATTATTATATTTAAATTCATCGACATACCAACATACATCAGGTATGCAGGCAGACTGTCTGTATACACAACACAATAAATAACACCTAAACTCCATTTATTTAATTTTCTTAATATAAATTTTTTCCTTACTTCATATAGTATAAACATTTTTTTGCTTATATAAATATCTTTTTACTAAGTACATTCACACTAAAAAAAAAATGAGTACTAAAAAAAGAAAAACTACTTAAAAAAAAAGAAAGAAAAACTCTATACTAAATAGAAAATATTTATACTAAACAAAAAAATATACTAATTGCAAAATAATTGCATGTGCAACAAGACTCACCTGCTTGTGTGGTGCAACAAGTCTCACTGTTAACTCATTATTTCTTTATGTAGCTACATTTTCAACTATATATGGCATTGTTCAGCTGCGTAGAATTTTAATTATATTATGTAGGAGCATTTCTGTACTACAACAACAACAACCAAGCCTTAATCCCACTAGGTGGGGTCGGCTACATGAATCATTTGTTTCCATTGTGCTCTATTAATTACCAAATTCTTATCTAAGTCTAAGTAACTAAGATCACTCTTTATAGTTTCTTGTCATATTTTTTTTGGTCTCCCTCTTCCTCTTTGTACATGGGCAAGATCCAATAACTTAATTTTTCTAATTGGAGCTTCAATCGGCCTACGATTTATATGTCCAAACCATCTAAGTCGACTTTCTCTAAGTTTATCCTCAATTGGTGCAACACCAACTTTCTTTCAGATATACTCATTTCTCATTTTATCCTTTCCTGTATATCCACACATACCATTTCTCATTTCTCATTCTATCAAAATCATAAAATTTGAATTATACGTAGTTTTACACCAATTTATGATCCATGTGATAGTTGCAATACAATAACAAATTGCTTATAATTTAGATCGAGATAGAAGAAAACCGGATCTTTATGAAAAATTTATGTACATCATACCATTCTAACGAGACAACAAAAAACATATTTAAGTGACATCTAACCCATCACATCAAATCAAAAAATTTAAGCATTTTGAGAGTGAGCAATGTAAATTTAGTGATTTTATGGTTAATATGTAAAGAAGCAAGTTTAGTGTGACACGTGTGCTGGTCTCTCATATCTTATTGTTAAATTCATAGCAAGCTAGAAATGATTCTCAGCTGGAATGCTTACAGACCCCATTTTTGTATGTTTCTTCCTCTTTATTCTCTATTACTTGCTTCTAGTAGTGAATATGACTTGCTTGTAGTAGTGAATATGACTTGCTTCTAGTAGTGAATATGCAAATGTCAGTCATGTCGTAGCTTCCTAAGAAAAATCCAATAAATTTCTAAAAGATCCTGCTATTTCACAGCTGTATGAGCTCCAAATTTCTAAAAAAGAGACAGATTCCTCAACCTTTCTAATAGAACAACAGCAATGAACTACCATATTCCTTGTTTGCTGACAAACATTCATATCTGCTCATGATTTTGCAGAAAAAATACAGGAGAGGAACTATTCAGAGATCACAAGATAAATGGCCTTTTCCAATTTCTAATATCATCAACTTAATAGACTAAAACTGTAGTAAGACCAGCGATGATATATGGTGCTGAATGCTGGCCTGCAAAGAAGAAACACACAAACAAAATAAATTTGGTAACTGATAGAGCGCAATGGAAACAAAGGATTCATGTAGCCGACCCCACCTAGTGGGATTAAGGCTTGGTTGTTGTTGTATCAACTTAATAGACTACACTTTTGTCATGTACTAAGCGCAATGTTTTATTATAAGCAACTAATCATAACTTATTATCAGAAAAATAAAACAAAAAACACTCATCATAGCTCTCATGGCACAAAACATGGAGCATTATTCATAAAATGCAAAAAGATATTGTAAGCCCATAATTAGCAATGCTGGCAACTATGCATGAAAAAAAATGAGCTGGCAAGCATAAATATTTGAAAATGCTGTTATGAATCTTTTATTAATACAAATGAAATTCCAACATAAGCTGTTGTCATCAATGGAAAAGAATAGAAGATTAATACTTGAAAAGTACATTTGGTATAGTGCCAAAATCTATGGTCTATCTTGTTAGGGGATTAATATCTTGAGGGCTCAAGTTGAGCCCAATTTAGAAATAAATATACAACCATTCTACCAAAAGCTTAGCCCAGTAAGGTCCAACATTTTATATTACTCAACTTCTTGTTAATTATCTAATATGGGATAATTTTGGTGTACTAAAATAATATCCGTCATATGAAATCCATCAACATTGCATTGGCTCCTCCAATGAGCCACTCAACCACCTTTTGTCATAGTGGGAGTCACCAGTTTTTGAGATTTAATTCAACAGGATCTCATAGGAGCACAACCTACACAGACTACTAGATCCTAATCGAACAATTGGCTCTAAAACCCCTTGTTGTGGAGTAATACCTTAGGGGCTTGCTTAATATACAAGTGAATAGATTCTCAGTTTACCCAAAATCTTGGGCTAGTAGTTAAAGACCAACATTTCAATTTAACACAAATAATTGTTGATTATCTAATGCGAAACAATTCTCATGTGTACTCTAACAACTCATTGTATTCTAAATAGAGCTAGTTAGCATTAGCCTTGGTTTTCATCTAAGTCCGACATCCATACTTTGAAGAGAAGAAAAGGGGTGCCAAGCAAGAAAAGTATAGTATAAAATCTTATGAATTCTAAGCATCAATATACTTGTTGAACCTAAACTACCCTAAGGGAAACTCTATAGAAGACTAGAGCCTAAATCTTTGTTTGTGATTTGATCTTCATTTTAGAAATTTACAGAGATTGATATTTAATTTCATAAGAAATTAGTAAAATGTAGGATAAATACCTTAGGAATTTACGAGGTAAGTGTACTTCACATTCCTTCTTCTTACCACATCCTCTACCTTTCTTCTTGTAATACCATTTTCTTCTAATTATCTAGTCCTCTTGTTCCTAACTTTTTTAATGCAAATTTACATGCATGTTCCTTAAATCTCATCTTTTTTACAAATTAAACAACCTAAATCCAATTTACATAACGGTCACTTAATTCCTATAAATACTTACAAATATTGCCACGCCATTAACTCTCTGTCATTTTAAATTTGTTTAGTGAGTAAACTAAGAATAACACAAAAGTACCAATGTTAAATTATTTGTAAAAATATGGAATACCTTGTATTGTGCTGTCCATTGTAATGGAACAATATGAAGCATACTTAACTTTGTTCTTTCTAACTATATTGCTAAAATTTCCAGTTGTATCCTTGTTGCTTCATTGTTCTACTTAACAAAACCATACATTCTTGAACAGGTTTAAGCCTAATTTAATCTTGCTTATTTGCTTCTTTCATGATCCATTGCCTGGAATTGTTATTATGTGGTTGTTGACGGTACCATGCTTTATGAATATTGCCTTGGATGATTCCAAATATTAATCTATATGTAAGCAATTCGGGTTTCTGTTGCAGTATAGTTTTTCTTCCCAGGAAGTTGATTGATATAAATTTTTAATTGCATAAGCATCCTGAATTTACATAAAATATCCTTAATTCTCTGTAGAAATTCCATGAACTTAGTGTGAATATGCATATTAGTTGGTTGAAAGTAACTTATTTAGTCTCCCCAATAGCACATCACATTACATCTCCTTGTTCATCGAGTTAAGGCAACTTGATTATGCATGTTAGGTCAGTTGGTTAGAATCTCTTTGCACATATATATTTAGGCACAAATCCCTACCTTAGTAGTGTTAAAATCGCCATAGCAACTCTCACCTTGCATCAATCTACTATAAAATTAAAGCTAAAATAATCTCCCATAATATCATATAAGATCTAGTTTTCGTAATGATAAGATCTCAACGTTCAATAATATATTAGAAATTAAAGTAATTTTAACTTGAATTAGAACAGTGAAGCTTATAACAAATTAACTAATAATAAGAAGCATTTTTCTCCGTGTAGATGATCCTCTTGATCAAGGAAATTTGAAAGTAAACCTTTTGCTTTGGAATATAAATATATAGGTGTTATTGTTTATATTGTAGGAAGCACCTATTGCTTCAATCTAGGATCTTCTCAAAACAATGTGAGCAACATGCATGGGTACGACATCGCATCAGACAAGGTTTGAGTTGGATCCTAATTGCACTGGTACTTAGTAACGCTAACTAATATGAATTGTGGTACAATTGTGGTACAATTGTATTGGAAAGCCTCAATGAATGTGGATGTGATTCGATAGTAAGTTTCATCCTTCCCCATGAACATAAAGTGACCAATGCTATGTTTGACATTGATGCACTGTATGAAAATGTGCTGTGCTATATAGCTGTATAAAACACTGTTGTTGAATAAAATTGATTTATCTATTTAGTAAATTGTTATTAAAAATTATCGCTAAAAGTAAAATTGTTTGGTAAAAACTATTGTACTATATAAAAAATTTATGCTTTTAACCAAATTAAATATATAAATAAAGACATTTTTATTACATATATTTTATTGATAAATAATAAATATATATGTATAAAATTTGATATATTTTATTATTATTATTATTATTATTATTATTATATGATAAATATTATGAAATATACATTATTATTAAAAATAATAATTATATTTATATTATTTATATGTTGTAATATATAAATATATATTTTTAATTAATAGGTATATATAATAATTTAATTATATCTGTTATAATTTTTTATATGATTGATATATAATTACATACATTATTAATAAATAGATTAAATTTATAAAATTATTCTTTTTTATAAATTTATAGTATAAATATTTTTATATATTTATAATAAAAATACTAATTATGTTATAACATATGTAATTAAAATTTATAATAAATTATGTTATATTTATGATATATAATATTATATATTTATTATATTTATGACATATAATATTTATTATTATGTTTGGTAGTTTCGATTCAAGCCAAAGTTGGTTTATTACCAATCTATTATCGAAAGTTCTTATTTTTGTATATTAATTTCTTGTTTACGTGCATTACCTTGATAAATCTCTTCGCATACTTGCTAATTTTCGTGTGTTCAAATGTGAACATTGAGATTTTGTTTGAAGATTACATCTTATATGATATGCTATGAAGATCGTTTTATCTTTCATTGCATAGTAGCTATATGATCCCATTGCATTTGTAGGCACATCTTGAACCCTTCACCCTAGCATGAGGATGGCATTTCATCCTTAATATATGATTTAATCATCTTTTATTTCAGGTAGTTATAAGAAGTTCACCATAAAAAGAAAAAATTATAAGAAGTTCAGCTCTTGGGACATTCCCTATTTCAACAATGCCAATGGTAGGCTATCTATCTATGGTAATGTTATGCTCAGTTGAAGTGGATTGAGTTTGGCCCTTAGCAATAGTTTTCAAAATGTCGCATGCAATTGTGAAGACAAGGGAAACAATGCGTGAGACCTTTCTCATAGGAATTACGTCTTTGCTGAACGACAGTAGTTTTTAAGGTCATTTTGGTTTACAAGCATGGGTAGTGAAAGGGATTATAAAGCTATCAGAAAAACAAGCTGGATTGTTTCTAATTTAGAAATTAGAACTATCATGTAATCA